>OFHS01002044.1:0-23345 GCA_900245855.1 Calvadosia cruxmelitensis
ATAATAATAATAAACACTTCAGCAAACAATCGCTGTTATCAGCATGTGTCCTGTGTGAAAATGAGTAAACAATGCCTGTCACGCAAACACACAACAACTACAACAACAATATCTGTTTAAATCTTATGTTTGTTAGGTCACATTGCGATGTTAAAATCTTGTATTATAAAATCTATTGACTGTACGTATACTACGAGTTGAATTAGAAATCGGACCACATATGGAGTGAATGCCATAGCTACCACAGCATGCAACAGCACAGGTAGGTACAGTGAAACATTTCTATAATTAGCACCTTTGGGACATAAGGAAAATGACCTCTATAGACAGGTGGCTTTTCTTTCCAGGTTCATTTCTATAGAAAGTATCGTTGTGGGGTTATGAAGAGTGGCTTTTACACACAGGTGGCTGCTCTATAGAGGTGGCCGCTAATACAGGTTTGACTGTAACATGACTTGAATGTGGAGGGTTCTCATACCGTTTTCTGCACGACGACTGCTTGATGGGTGATCTGTCTGAGATACTCAGAGCTCTCCTTTGTGCGCTGGTCGTTGTCTCCGTACTAAACACAAAGAATGCAAAAACAACGTTGTCACTATTCAAATACAGGGAATCAACAACAAAATCTACAGCAACCTACCTGTCTTTAGTGACCACCAGCCTGTTTGCCCATTGAGTGGTCGTTCAAGACAGTTTAGATTGTATTGATGTACCAGCAACATTTATGAGGAAAAAGATCATATTTAGTGACAAAAATCAAACCTCCTTTGCCATCAGGATCATTATCATGCTACTTAACATGGACAGTCTCGTCATTATTGACGAAAGGAAGCTAAGAGACAGTGTTGTGAGAAGTACTATTGAAAAGTAATTAATTACACTACTAATTACTTTCCCAGAAAAACAATTGATTAGATTAGAAATTACTTTCTCGTGGAAAGTAATTAATTACAAGTTACTTTGCCTGGAAAGTAATGAATTATCAATATATACTTAGACGTTACTTTTCTTGGGAGAAAGGTCCTGCTCCAACTATTAAGACAACAGTAGTGCATACAGATAACAATTACACAGAGACAAGCAATACCAGTCGACAATTTTAATGGAGCTAGAAAACATCAGGAAAAGTAATTAATTACTATAAAATTACTCTAAAAGTAACTTGTAATTAGTAGTTAATGACTTTAGTAATGAGTACTTACAACACTGCTAAGAGAACACATGATGACTATATAGCAACTCACCAATTTCTTGTAGATAGAATACGACGCTTTTTCGTTGAGCAACGATGGCCTGAACTCGCCCACACAGGCCTGGGCTCGGGCAACAAGATGGTAACTGGTGGCCGTGTGTGCGCTGTCTTTGCCGTGGTACTTCACATGAACGTCGAGGGCTCGCTTCAGGAACTGCATCGACAGCTGGAAGTTGCCTTGTCCATGCAACATCAAACCGATGTTGGTCTGCGTCACAAGGGAGAAACATAGCATAGGAATAATGCACTTTCTACTCAACAAATAACAATACAGCCTTGTGGAAAGTGATCTGCAATTGACCAAGCTCAGTCCCAACGCACTGGATTTGCTAATATACATTAATTGATAGCCCAACGCTGACTCTTCGAATGTTTAGAGTAACATGTAGAAGAAGAACATGGAGGATTTCGCATTCCATATGTATGTCATAGACATGTAACTGGTCCCATGACGGGAAGAGACGGCAGAGTTCCAAGGAGCACATATTGCCGTTGGTGCTAGAGCTCTATGTTGTGAGAATTAGTGAGACACAGTGTATCTTACAAAACAGCTGGAACAAGATGACGCGTCTACACGTTCTTACAATCAAGTGACTACACAATGAAGACATCATGTTCACACGGGCCAAGCGTCAGCCATTGCAAATCCATACAACATCTTATAATATGCAAACAGGATATCTGCGAAAGAAATACATGCAACATTGTTGAAGCTATAACTTAACCTAGACGAAAAATGACTAGCTGTATTTCTACTGTAAAGTATAATGTTATATTAGTACCAGTCTGTGATGCAACACAGTGAATCCGACTTACATCAAACGTTCCAAGGTCAGGGTGTCCCTCGCCGAATGTCAAGAGCGCTAAGTAGCGAGCACGGTACATAAGACGCAATGCCACTGATGTCAAGCCAGCACCAGAACAATACAACGCCAAATGGACCTAATCAAAACAAACACATCAACAAGTCGNGCAAAGCACAGATGACAAATAGATTGGACATTTGCAAATTTCACTTATATGCCAACATTTTGCTTGTGAAAATGCTTCATGTATAAGCTGCATGTGAACTGTTTCAGAAGTCATCTCTTATCCAGCATCAGTGTTCAATCGGCCTGGTGGTGGCTAATTAGCCAACTTCCTTAGCAACATTGTCTATAGACATCAACCAGGGAATAGAGACAATCTGTCTGCAAAGGCAATTTCTTTGCTCTGAAAGTGGCAGTTAAACTCATCGCCATCAGGTGAAAGTTGTTGGCGTCGGTGCTTGGTTGGTGGGAGTTGTCATATTTCAAGGTAGCCGGTGTAAGCAAGCGATCACAAGGTGGCAAAGCTGCGGAACAATGTCCCTTTCACAGCCAGCCACAAGTCACACTGATAAGCAGTGGAACGATTACGATTATAATTAATAAGTGGAAAAATCAAAACCTCCTTACTGTTACTCACAGGACAAGGCATCGTGTATATAGACTAGTCGCGACGTGTATGGCTTGCAATGCACAATGATCTATTGCAATGACCAACAGCAGACCACCTAATTCTGCAAGTTTGCTGGTGTGATAAGCACTAATTCTGTTGGACAAGGGAATAGGCCTGTTGTTGCCAATCCCGAAACAACACTGTGGTGGTCTCATCAAGCACTCAGACCGCCAATCAACGCCCTCCTTAGCCTGCATGCAGAAAACGTATTTTTCCAAACCATATCACTGTAAAAAATAGTTTTTCTGAGCACTGGCTATGTCCTCTGTTGTACATGCCTCAAGTTGTATACCTCAACATCATCATACACTCGCCTGCTCTTTCATCAACGTCTACATCTTTTAGAAGACAACAATAGATGCCGCTTGAAATTAAGTTACTATCAGATTTCGTTGCAGCAATTGTAATTTCAACAACCCAGTTGTGACTTACGTAGGCCGCGATGGTCTCTGGATGGTCGATGCCGTGAACGCGCTCTGACACAATCAACGCTTTCTTCTGGTAAACGACAGCCTTAGTACAACAACAAGGATAGCACTATCACAACAGAACAATTTGCAAGACAGATAACAAAGAGACAGAGTGACATCAATCATCTGTGCTTATATAATGGTTGAGGTGTATTGATGGCAAAGTAGGTTTTGCGGATACGACTTCTGGCACAGTTGACACAAATTTCTTGTAACCGTTACATGGTTTGATGTCAAGGTTGAGACCTGTTGTTTTGGTGGGTCACCCTCATTAAACAAAGAAACATCATAAAATAAGATCTCTAATAATATCAAATAAGACCTCTAATAATCTATAATATAAGCAGTATCAAATAAGACCTCTAATAGCCCATGGTATTCCACAAAGGAGACAATAAGTGATGATTTACGTAAACATTAGAGTCGAAAGATGACATTTCAAAATACCTGTGCTGCATCATCGGCCAAATAGTGAAGCCTTGCAACAGCCCTGCAGTAAAACCACACCATATATCAATAAGAGGCTGCATCAGAAAATGTAGTACGATCCTTAGATCATTCAACGGAATGTTTAGTTCTTTACCTGAAGCAAGTGACAATCTCGCTGTGCAGCGGTCCGTACACTTGGTTGAAGAAATTCAGTGATTCTACTAGGAGAGTGTGTGCTTCGTTGAAAGAACCTAAAGAGGACAAAATCATAAAAACAATACGTAATAACTACAATGGTATCCACTGAAGATTAGGCAGGCGTAAGGAAAGGGTTTAACCTAGCCCGATCGCTGTTTTTTTATCAAACAAGCTGATCCAAGCTACTACGCAGATTCAGCCAGTGTCAAATGCTGCGCATTGTTTCTCAGCTCAGATACGGCTCACAAGAGACTGAAATCTATCCTTTCGAATCATTCAGGCAGGCATCATCAACCTTCATTCAGGGCCTGATTATTCATCAGGCAATTTTCCACAAGCACAGAAAATAAATCCCATTCCTCAGTTAGAATGTCATCAACAGTGCAGAAAACCTAGCTCGGCTCCAAGGCAGCCTTACAAAAACAATTCTAAGACGACAAAAACCAAAAACTGCCCATGTTGCTATGTGTTGCCAACCTGCGTGCAAACGATGTTGTGCTGCTTCAAACATGGCCATCGCATCAGTGGCCTGCAAAACAAATAGCTATATCAAATAACTGCTTCAACGATACAATGATCAACATCATAATGCAATCATCCTAATACGAGACCATGGCCATTAGTAGTAAGACGTTGACAGAGTATGTTCTAAACTCTCAGCAAATTAAGTGAAACATTGCCTTTGACTGCATCTATTTTAATTGAAAATCTGTCGACATGACTAAAAAGTTGAACTGATTTATGAACACGGCATGAAGCTATGGNGATAAAATTCTTAATCGAATTAGACCTCCATAAATTCATACAAAAACAAAAACAATTCAAACAAGCGAATAGACAAATAAACAAACAAACGGAAACACAAATAACAAATATTGCCACAAAATGTTCACGCTTGTTTGTATGCATGTTGAAATTCAACAGGCAATGTTCTTCCAGAAGAATGGCTGGATAGGTGTTGTTAACCCTGGAATATCTACTTGCATCCATTTATCAATGGGCATTCAGATGGGCTATACCTTTGGATTGGAGTGCTTGACAATAGGGAATAAGTTCTCAACGTCATCTTCGTTGAATGTTGGATGCTTCTTGCTGTCAAAGTCATACTCGCGAAGTAGAAGTTGAATGCCTGATGAAAGCAAGGGAGAGATGCTTAGAATTATGAAATCATAAAATAAGAGTTCAAAGACACATGGCATGCACAGAACATTGCACGGAGAGAGGTAAAAGGCGCTAGCTAATATAATTCCTGCATTTTATTAGTAGACAGGACGTTCTGGATATTCAGTGGTAGTCCAACTACTTATCTTGTAGGTCTCTACAATTACTACTCTTCATAGAAAATGTAATTCCCTTTATATATAAAACTGTGTTGCTAGATTAAAACGCAGATACGAGCAGTGCTCAAAACTCGTGTGTTTATTCTGACTGATCCTGTCATGCGACAGTCAATTACCTGTCTTTTTACAAATCCCACGCAAAAATGAGATCTTCTGGAAGCCAATAGTCGAGAACAACTCGGAAAGACTAGAAACAAGGACAAAACAACATACTCATATTTCGAACGTTTGGGTAATCAGAACCAGCCCAAGCGGTACATGCTACGCCAATAATACAGTACTGGGCTCATCCTAATTTAAAGCAAAAGCCACACGTGTCGGATAAGCGGTTGAATTGTCATAACATGTCTACAATCACATTTAAACTCATTGCCATCAGGTGAGAGTTGTTGGCATCGGTGCTTGGTTGTAGCACATTGTCGTATTGTAGATAAACAATCAAAATCTCCTTGATATTACTCACAAGGCAAGGCATCATGCATATAGACTAGATGCGATGCTCAACTTGTGGCTGTGTTGCAAACTACCTCGTGCAAGAATGACTACCTATGGGGCTTATCGTTGCCTAATTATTGCCTGAAAATGAGGCTGGTCAGAAATCAAGCAAGATACTGACAACCACTACATGGATCTATAGCCGTGGTAGTCATGGCCTGAGTTAACCCCCTGCCTAAATGTTATGTAGCCAGCATGTAAAATATCAATGATAAAATGTCACAAATCCTAAAATGTCTCCATCCACACAAGATTGAGACACAGCCAGCTCGTACACAGCCACGCGATGTACGATTGTGTAGCAGTCAACCATGCAAGATTGTACACAGCCTTCATTCATTGTTTAGCAAAAATAGCCTGTGCTGAAGAGACACCACAGTCTAGAAATCTCATCCAACACAGCATCACGAAAAACGATCTTTTCATATGAGACGACAATGACGTGACTATCTACAGTATAATATGTTTACATCACATCAATAGTATAATGAGATATAAATAGATCCTGCTGAGTCTCACTAGAGTAAGGCAGTTGGTTGTCATGTCAACTGACCTGGGAAGGGCATATCCAAAGTGGCTCTCTGTTTCCTTGCCAATGGCACTCCATAAGTCAGCTGGTGTCATCGCCATCCATGCAACTGATAACAGAAAAGCAGCAGAACAATCATAAACAAGTCACACACAATTGCTAAAAACTGTCAAGTCTGGGTGGTATTCATCCCTGTACCAGTGCCCTCTGGGGGAAACACAGCAGAATAGAGCTTTGCATAGCCTGACTTCTCACTTAGATGTTTTCTTCGATCCACTGAATAGCAATAGGATACTACTTTTATGCATCTTCTGTTTGTGGTGTCATACAAGGTGTCAAGTGTTGTGGCGTCACATTGTCATATGCATTGCACGTTGTATTGTTCTAGTGTCAATGTGTGGTATTGCTGTGATACCCAGAGTATGGCCTCATAAGAAAGTCAACTGTAGTACTTCAAAAGACAGATGCAGACATGCAACTTGGAGTACCTTGTGCGATGTTGTTTGGCACCTTGGCACCCTTCTTCTTGTTTTTCCGTTTCTTCAAAAGCTACAATGCAAAAGACAAGTCAGTATAACATTGAAATCACAACTACAATTCCAAACCTCAACAAATATGAGAAAATCGTTCAAAAGTTTTGCTACTGAACAGACATCAAAATGAGATATCTAACCTCTTCTTGGGGGATTTGCGGTTGTACAATGGGAGCCGAACTCTGCAGATGACAAAGAAACAGATGAGAAACAGTCTAGCAATCACAAATTAACAAACACCAAATGAGGAAAATGGAGTAGATGTATTGAAAAAAAAAACAAAAAAAAACTGGGATTCAAATTTGATTGGAAGGCCGCAGAAGACCGTAATCAAGAAAAAACTCTCGTCTCGTGAACTGCATACAATGAAACCTGCCTATAACGGTTACCTTTGGGACCTGAGAAAATGACCTTCATAGACAGGTGGCCTTTCTGTCCAGGTTGATTTCTATAGAAAGTGTTATTTTGGGGTTATGAAAAGTGGCCTTTATATACAGGTGGCTGCTCTACAGAGGTGGCCACTAATACAGGTTTGATTGTACTTGACTAGCTAACCGACCAATTCGATTAGACTTTTTAAACTGTAATATTACTGTTGGTGTACCTCTTCTGATATTTTGAAAGCACATGATGATAATCAGAGTAGCAATGTGAGCAGCACCAAACGTGACCATCTTACCAGTAAGCAATTCAAGAAATGGCTGATGGCATAGGACGTTGTTCTGAGGCTTGCTATACGGAACAAACACAGGAACATCACAAAATAATCAGTCTCAGGAAAGCATAACATCAATACGGTAATTGATTAAAACAAGAGTAGAGAACGGCGAATCAGCTCACCACTCTGCATGCATAATTTGAATTGTCTTTTGGCTGAACGTAGGACCATCTCCATCACAGCAATGGCCTAAGAACAAAAACAGTTGTGTCACATAGCTGCGATTCAGGTGCCCATGCAACTGCAAGCAAACACAGCATCCGCATTGCACAAGCAGAACCTTCCTGCTGAGGCCCATCATAATTAATATTTATGCATGCAGTCCAGCTCGCTCAGGGTCTAGAAATGCCAATTTGTTCATTGTCGTACATACCCTCACATTCTTACCTTGCTTTATATCCCTATGGATAACATCTTATCTTGCTTAATATCCTGCTTACTTTCTCCCAAATTTCGTGTGAAACTTTCTGATTGCCCCGTTTTAAGAATGTCTTACAATGTATGCAAACATGTACGCAAACGAAGCTAGGAGTAGAATTAACACAATGAAAAAAACCTACATAAACATGGCTGAGGTCTGCTCGTCCCACACACGCTGCAGCAATCCTACCAAGATAACGCATGTTGATTCCCCTGCAACAAACACACAAATGCAAATGAAACAACCAATAACAGAACAATAGAGGTGGTTAAAACAAACGGTGCAAGCGGAATTTGTTGCCAATCCGACAAAATACAACTCAGGTCAACTTTGGGTCAGTTTTTGAATGTATTCTTAACATGCCATGTTTGATGTTTGAAATCTGGCATCAGTCATATTGGTCAGTGAAGGTCCAGTTGCCTCAGGGATCAGGAGAAGTGTATCAAATTCTCGTGGAATTTGTCCATCATCGCCAAAACGTTCTTCCAGACCACAAAAATGAGATCATACAGAAAGCGAGAGTGAATATACGTTAATTTTGAGTTTTCACCTGACATGCATGATCTCAGTAAGCGTGATGCCATCCAACGGCACGACGGATAAATTGACAAAATCTTCAATCTGCAATATCAAAACAAAATATAGTATACCGATCATTGAAAACAAAAAGTAATAAAAAGCAGCAATTAATAGATTGAATAGATACTTTAGCAGCAAAGTTTTACAATCATTATCTGTGGCTTTAATCTATTTCATCATCTGGAATGCCTTGCTGAGCGTCATATAATTATTCCTTTGATGTAGCATGCAATCAATGCACAACTCCTTGTCTGTGGAAACACGCCTCTCAGAACGTGTTCATAATAGAAATTCAACATACCGTATGTTACCATCTATAAACCAAATACCTAGCACCAAATCATTTGTCTTGCAATGGCACCTCAGCTCATACAGGCTTATACAGGGTAATAGTATGGAAGCTGCTAAAAATATTATTCCTTTTCATCTGCTTTGCTATCCTTTCCGTTGTTCATACCGCTTTCAGAAATACTCAAAAACAGGAACAAACTTTGACTGATACAGTAGCAAAGCCTCAGGTCATACGACCAGAATGCATCGCATGGTGGCATGGTGATGACATGATTCAGTACATTGCATCATTCTGTCGACATAACAGTCCTGTTTCATCGGCAAGGCTAACTAGATGCAAACTAAACCGTACCAATTTTCCTATAATGATTTCTGATAAAAATGACGATGCATCTCTGGCGAGTTTTCTGTCTCGTTCCAAATGAGGAAGCTACAAATACAAAAACATATCTAACATAATCACCTAATAAATGCCAAACAGAAGACAATAGAATTGTGTCGTACAATGACGTCGAAATGAGGTGCTGTCTTCTGTCTGCGTGAAAACTTGGGTTCTAGTCATAACATCAGTTTTGCATATGCCTGACGTGGCTAATCAAGGATGCAAAATTGCCAGCAAGCACCATACCCATTCACTGTCTATAATCTCATTCTCCATTGAACCTCGTGCTTACTGCTAAATAGTGCTAGCCATGGACGGAAGTTAAAACGTCCAATAACAAAAACAAGGCACACGGCTTGGCTGTTGCACTGCAGATGACATCACATAGCAAACTATTTGCTTGTGTTGCTAAGATACAAGACGGCTACTATCAACAAAGATAAGGAAATTTCAATTTAAGTATTCCAGCATTTTCAAGTAGCCCCCAAGGTATTAGTCCCATTTAAAATTCAAGGCATAAATTACAATAAAAATCAATCTGCAATGAAAAAGTACAATCCAAGAATATAATAAGTTGCATTTCATTTTTAAGCAAAAACTTGAAACTTGAAACGCGGTAGGACTTAATAATTTCAAGACAAATAAATAAATTGAAAAATATACACAAATGCTGAATGATTTGTGTCATTGGTCTAAGAATCAGGTCATAAGCTACAAATCACCAGGCCTATTGTACAAAACAATTTTCACATTGCGGGCATGCACAAACGTACCTCTGCTTCTGGGTACTTCAAATTTTCAATATAGACATCCGGATTGAAGCGAATGTCACATTCTACATAAAACAACACACAAAAAGATCTCTTGGAAATAAAGACATCATAGGAGACAATTCTGCAATGATTACAGATAGTACTTCATTATCCAATTTATCAGTGTCTACTCTTCTTAATTGTTGGAACGGCAATGTCACGGAAATATTCCGTTTCTCTTCTTCTTGTCACACAATCACAAACAAACTACATTTAAGCCTGACCATAATGGTCACCTTTGGGGGTTGAGGAAAATGACCTTTATAGACAGGTAGCCTTTCTGTTCAGGTTGATTTCTATAGAAAGTGTCATTTCTGGCTTATGAAGAGTGGCCTTTATAGACAGGTGGCCTTTCTGTCCAGGTTGATTTCTATAGAGAGTGGCCGTTATAAACAGGTGGGCGCTAATACAGGTTTGGCTGTACAACAAATTACGGTTAAATGAAGAAAAGAAGAGAAAAATCCACATCAATAGATTAAAAGGCTACTACCAGGGCCAGGCATGTTTGTGTTGCTTAATCGAGACACGCAGGATGTAGGAAGACACAAGAAAATCGTCATAAAACACAAGCCCTGTGAGCGCTTTTTAGCTTTGGATACTTATATACCACAATTTCGCCGATTAAACAAGCAGTTATTTATTTACGTTTTTGATTCAAAACCCATTATCATAAAATCTTCAATGTTCTGATTAAAAGCCTCTGTCAATAAGGTTAACCAATCAGAAAGAACACAGCCTTTTGTTATCAAGAGATTTCTTTTGTACAGCATTCATTTAACCACGAGACATTTGAAAATTCGTCAAGCGTGAAATGCGGACAGCAGGTGATGTTTAGTTTGGATTTCAAACCAGCTAATCAGATAACGAGAAATTAATTGAACGTTTTATAACATCTCTTACCATTTTCACTGCAAGATCCAACAGCTTTGGCTGCCAATTTCAACGCCTGGATTGCAACTTCATCTAAAGAGAAAAATAAGACACTCGGCAATGAATTCTTTACAAGATACAAATATTACAATTCTTCTCGAGCTACGGCACATCATTATTATCATATATTTTCATATTATTGAAAATAGGCACACCAACAGTAGAATTACAATAAGCGATGGATGTAATGGTAAGGACAGTGAAGCAAAATCTGATTGTGGTGTAGAAAATGTAAACAGGCTATGTTTCACGATTCCAACTTGCACTTTACAGCAGCAAATGCTTTATAATTTAGAACAGAAATGTTCGCCATTTCATGGCGATTCCAATTCTATATGCATCGGCACATTTTCAACAACGGAAGGTGCCGTATTTTCTATTTTTATTAAGTACAGTCACGAAAAGTTGTCAGTTCGACTAAAACTATGTCCACACGTGGTATACAATGCAGGGTGGAAAGAGTTAAGCTACAGTAACAATTGGCGCAGAGTTAGTTTTACATCATTATGATCCAAGATTCATATATCTTGATTGTCAGGGCTCTTACATCCAGTAGGCACTCAAAGCACGTGCTATAGGCTCTTAGTCTGGGTAGGCTCATTTCAATGGCAATTTCCAGCATTCAAATGTACAGTATATTTAGATTGTGCATAATGAAATCCCTTCCAGGCTGCTACTGAATTAATTAATCTCATTTTTCTGCGAGTGATCGTGAGCAAATTGTTTTCTGACTTGTGAAATAATGACATTTTCAACAGAGTTCTAAGTTTCAGATTATTTAACCATTTAAGGTAGGCCATATCTTAAAAGTAGTTCTTTAGGCCCTTCTGGATCTCAAGACGGCCCTGTAGAAGGGGCACCAACTGCTATTGTAGCCAAGTTTCGTATCTTGTACCGGGCAATAAAGTTACCTTTCTTGCTCTGCTCCTTCTTCGCCTCATCGACTTCCGATAGAACATTTCCAGTGGCTTTATCATCTGAAGCAGTTACATTGTCAGATGAGCTGGGCGGCTTTGCAGGACTTTCTGCTTCAGTTCCATGGCCGTTCACCTTCTCTGTTGGTGCACTTGCACTGTCAGCTTCCTTTCCTTCTACTGCCTCAGGGGCATTAGATTTTTCCGAGTTTTCCTGCACCACAACACAGCATCATCATTATCAATAGATGTAAAAAGTTTATAGTTCGCTAAGTAAATTTCCATTCCAAGTTAAATGTCATCTTTTTGATACAACATATTATTGTAACATAGAGTTAATATTATTTCATACATTTAAAATCAAGCACCTAATCGGTAGGTTTAGCGATGCATTATTCGATATCTGATACAAATATCACTGAGGGCGGTAAACTTTTGCAAGGAAAGTATAACAAAGTTGTGAAGCTGTGCTTTCGTGATAGAGGAGCCATACAGCTACAACATTTTGGAGTTATTTAATAGTGCAGCTTGAGTTTTCGAGCTTGCTGTGTCCAGCCCATAGATTTGGCAACATTTGAGGAGAATGGATCTGGCCTATCATTAGTATTAGCGGCCACCTCTATAGAACAGCCACCTGTGTATAAAGGCCACCCTTCATAACCCCAAAATGATACGTTCTATAGAAATCAACCTGGACAGAAAGACCACCTGTCTATGAAGCCTAAAGGTCACTTTCCTTAGGTTCTAAAGGTAACCAATAGGTATAGACAGGTTTTACTGTATTCAAATAAGAAAATAGTGGAATACGGAGGATCATGGCTTAAAAAATACAGGTTATACCAATTATTACAGACAATTGAATCTGTCAATTAATTGATAGCTAAAATAACAAACCTTTTGATGGGCATTTCGCGAATGGATGCCGACAAGTCTCAAAAACAAGATATACCTAAAACTAAAGAGGGAGAGGACAAATAAGATCTCTCAATCTTTGTATCAGCTGAAATTATCCTAAATTAAACACATTTTCCTAACCAACAATTATACCAGGAACAAACACATCGTACAATCTGTACTTACTCTACAAATGCTTCTACTAAGGCAGGCCGTAATGTCGGCAGTCTGTGACAATGTGGAAGGGGATATTTAAATTTAGCCATGTTCTTTTTTGATTGGTTGTCTTCTCCGCCCATGACAGGACACTTCATTATACCACTGTCAACGCTCTCGTCATCATGTTGCGGAGCTTTGGAAGAAATAATAAAACACAATCGCTCTCATTACAGAAGCATATCAAGTCAATTGTCAACAAAGTCAAAAACAAAAGCTATAACATGTATTTGCCTTTTGAAAAGAACAAACTACACACCAGCACCATTTCTCCAGCCCTTAAGGAAATGTACACTGATCTTTGCCTGCAGGATCCCCTCATCAGTGGATAATTTGTAATAGTTAGACTCAGACCGCGATTACAGTATATCGGATGCTATTAGAGCGGAGTGAAAATCCTTCTGCATAGGTTTTGAATTACGCTGAGACATGCTCCACTAAAATTCAACATAAATTGAGTCAGAGTCAAACGGTCGATTCTATTGTTCAACAGCAACAGGGGCTTCTCTCAGAGCCTTCTGGGTCCCCCATAAGCAAAAATTTAGGATCCAGCTTATTATATTGACTCTGCCTCACTACAAAACCAGAAGTACAAGACGTAATTTAGATGAGCTTCTTTGAAGTTTGAGAAATTATACAATGTTGTGTCCTTGTTGCTTGTACTGGAGCATGGTACATTGCAAGTATCGCGTACCTTTATTCAACGTTGCATAAGGCAGTACTCAAAATCAGACACAGCCTATTTAGCTGTACATCTGTCATTTACCTTCAAGGAAGTTGGCATCTGGTGGGCACGTTCNGTTCTGAAGAGATCTAATATGTAATGACGTCCATCGGCACCAACAATACCCTGGAATGCAAGTGTTGAATACAATGAAAGGAGAGGCAATGAGACAATCTCTTCTCAAACAACATTTAGCAGAGATTGGACAGAGAGGTGATGTGGGAAGCCGCACATCAAAGTATTACATTTCTGCAAATACATTAGCTGGTATGTATGCCAAGCGAGAAGACATTAGACGACTGTCATAGATCATAGCATCTAAACAAAACAACATGCTAAAACAGTCTCGGAGCAAAACTGGGTGTATGATTAGCTTATTACCAGCTAGCATTGGCAATGACATATGGAGGTTTTTTAGGATTTAGCAAGGCAGAATGTTTTACTTCAAATATCATTGACTTGACAAAAATGAATAATAAATTGGAACTATATAAACTCAGCGTATAAATTACTATTAAAATATCATCGAATCTAATGTCCCTAATAAACAGTTAAATGTAAAAACGTGAACTCTAAACTAACTGACCACATAATATCATATTTACAAGAACTAATAACTACATTATTTACAAGAACTAATAACTACATTATTTACAAGAACTAATAACTACATTATTTACAATCTATTATTTACAATTTAAAAATTGACAGAAAATTCCCTCTAGGCAGAGTTCCTAGGATGCTGGCCGCGTTCCCCTCTGTACAGACATGCTAGTTTTTTGGATCAAGTAGGAGAGAAATGAGGTTGTGTAAGATTGAGTACAACAAAGCGGCATCTGTTGAGTGTGAAGTTAAATAAGATCCACAGCTACTATACAAATTGCCAGTATTGGACAGTAACTTGTGTGTTAGGTAATTCTCTTTACTCGTAATAACTAACTCATTTTTCAGACAAGAGCAAGATAATGCAAATGTCAAATACCTTGCATTCCAAAGACGAATACAATTTCACCTCCTCATCTTTTTCATTTATCAAGCTGCAATAAACGAACAACAAACATTTCATACTTGTTTCAACAAAACCTTCCCAGAAACCAAAGTGCATTCTCGGAGTGCTTCCCAAATGTATTTACCTGCAAGGTCGAATACTCAGCTGTTGAGCGGATTTACTCAACTAAAAAAAGAAAGGACAGAGGAAATGCTGACAACAGCTACGTTGATTGAAATGACTGCCTTCCTATATTTGTCAACACCAAATTAAACTCAGCACCATTGATACGTTATTTGGCATTGGTGCTTGGTTTGGCGGGAGTTACTTACTTGCAAATGGTAGCAGTTGAGATAGAAAAACCTGTCACCATAACCAAGCATCCTGACTATTACGAGTTTGACGAGGCATGGTGCACCTGTGCGTTGGTGGGTAGCTGTGAATTCTTGTGAGCAATAACTGACTAGCAGGCTACGGCAAGAATGAAGGACTGCTGTATCATTATACACTATCATAACCATGTGCATGATTCCAAGACTTCTCAAAGGTCACTATGGTCCAATGACCCTCTTAGAAGGGAAGCGAGGCTAGCCTAGACTCTAACTGCATTGCCATGACGAACAATGGTATGATTTTAACCTGGCCTAAAATACATTTAGCTACATTTAACATGCCGCATACCAATTCAGCAAACTTTGCATTAGCTGTTATTGTCTTTGCTCCATCGATTGATCCATACACAACGGAATTCTCTTGCTCCCGTTGGAGGATACCTAAAACAAGGGGGACACCACAATCGTTCTTAGAGCCTCATCTATTCACAAATTGCTTCTACCTCTTAGCCCAAAATATCGAGCTTTCTCTCATTTTGTTCAAACCTTATGTCTGTATTATACTGTATCCATGAAGCATATTGTATGCTTATCACAATTCATGTCAAACCATACAAGTCAGTGACTGTGAAGCTAAGAAGATCCGTTAAAATAGAGCTGAGCCTGATAAAATATACACTGTCTGTAATACAAAGTACAGCTGTACTCATAAGTTGGTAAATTACAACAATCAGTAATATTTCAGTGATGACCTGTTAATCCGAAAATACAATCTGAAGCAAATACTGAGCTCTGAGAGTTGTGCTAATTGTTTATTGATTGCAAACACTCTGAAAACATGATCAAAATCTCCCAACTTGCATATCAAGATAAAGTGAAACAACAAGAGTGTCTTTAAAGGAAAGAAGAGGGAGCAAAAGCAGGGCATTGAAAGTACACAGAATGAATTCAATCTATCGCTAAAAAATCACTGGTTGGAAAAGATGAACGAATGCATACAATCTACTGTTGGTCCTGTTCTATCATTATGACAATAGCCTATCCAGTGAAACCTGTCTATAACGGTCACCTTAGGAACCTAAGGAAAATGCCCTTTATAGACAGGTGACCTTTTCTCCAGGTCGATTTCTATAGAAGGTGTCATTTTGGGGTTATGAAGAATGGCCTTTATACACAAATAGCTGCTCTATAGCATTGGCTGCTAATACAAGTTTGACTGTACCTGGTATTATGGACTGAGCCACAACACGATAGCCTCTGTAGTCAATAATCACCGTGCCCAATGTGTAGAGACCCTACAAAGAACAACAGATAAGCATGACTCAATATAACAGCATCGACAACAGCTGACCAAAAGAGGTGTAATACCCTGAACAGCAATCAGATCAGGGAGCCAACAAGTCTCCGACCTTCATCACGAAAATGTTTTTTGACAACACAAAAATATCCAACTACAGTCCTTGCATTGCATTATTTAGCAACACTCAATTGTTTATAATTCACGAAATATCGAGACTACTGATCAGACCATCCATTTCAAATCCTAGCGACCATTCTGAAGCATTTTTGCTTGGCACATTATATTGTCACGAGAAAAGTAACTGATCAGTCGCCTTATAAAATAAGATTTCTTTACAGATTTCCTAGCTAGTACAGCTGTTCCATTGTCTATGCTATTGGTGTTTGTTGCATTGTAATCGGCATGAAGCGTCATCCACTGTACGTCCTATCATATCCCTATCAAGGTACAGAGGAACCTCGTTTATATCACTATGGTTTTCCAGCCAAAAATCGTGATAATAAGCGGGTTATGATATTAAGCTGGTACAAATAGTTGATTTTGACAGAGCTTGGTTCTCAGATTGAACTGATGTTAAGCGGGTCATACCATTAACCGAGATGATATTAACGGGGCTACACTGTAATGCTAGCATGATGCAACTCAAATGCATGCCATGATTAAAGATCCACACAAATGCACAACGTCTGCAATCTGTAAATAAAAATAATTATAATAAGCTATTCAGTGTCAATAAGTTAATTAATACAATAATTTTTGCCATCAGTGCATTGAATGAATGAATGAAAACTTTATTTCAAAGATATCTCGCATTCAATTTCAGAGCCAATGGCATTGAAGTTACCACATTGGGGTATGTTTTACAGAATAACGAGTAAAACATATGAATAAATAACAGGCAGATATAAAAGGCTAAAATCATACACTAATTTCTTTATAGCTATGAAAAATTACTTAACGTTGCATAAAAACTCCACGACAATCCAAACATCAGAGGAATGACATTAAAATAGCGACTAATTTTTTGCATCAATAAACAATAACTTTCCTGCTGTCTGTGGCTCACTACAAAGTCAAACTGACTGCAAAATGGGAAAGAATTTCACATACGTTGATATCTAGCTGGTTGAAGGACTTTACACCTTTCAAATCGCCAGCCTGCAAATTAGACAAACAAAACAATAAGAATTCCAAGCACTCCAGCAACAAAGTAGTGAGTAGGTCTGTAAGGTGTTGGACATACCGCAGCAACATACGCTGCTTCGTCACCTGCAACAACAAAAACAACAGAAACACATGTTGTCAACTCAGTCAGTGAAATTAGGATTAGTAACAGCAACACAGTTGATTGGAAAGAAAATTGTTATGTGTTAGGCCTAGCGACATCAATGAAACAATGGTTGAACAGGAAATCGATTGCCAAAAAACTAATTCATGCATCGGACCCAGCTCTACAAATTTTGCTACATCAGAGTCGCCACATAAACAATTAAATTTATTAAACGAAACTTGTGCTAGGTAGTAGCGTAATATTTATATCAGACCATATCAGAAATCACTTTCCCAGCTTTGATAGCATGATCACTTGATTTGTCGCTGTGTCATCCGTTGCTCGCATCTATTGTTCGTCATGATTAGTCTCTGTTGGCATCATTTGCAGGTAGTCTATTGCTGGTGTTGCCATAGTAAAATTCCAATGGACCAGTTTTTTGTGATAATTGTTTCCTGTATTTTACCTGTTTAAAGTCCAACTATTATTAACGTACCTTCGCAGTAAGTAACTTTGTTAATTTAAGATGTATGTGCCACATGATGAAAGCTAATAGCTAATTGGGTTTCAAAATAAATGGTGATGATGATGATGATGCTGCTGATGATGATGATACTATATTTGCATCACAGTCTCAACATATAACCATCACGGTGAACAGACCTCCATAAGCCTTGTAATGATCCCTGGAGTCGCAAGCAAAACTGAAGAAAATATTATTCCAGATGAACATTCTCATCCTGCAACAAAAATATCAAATATCGTTAGATGCTCATAGTATCGCATATCTCCTTACATAAATCATAAATCAATGTGACAGATCATAAATCATCTGTGTAGGCAGTACATACTTCTCTTCCTCTGCTGGATTGATTGCCAACACGTTGCCATCGACAACAGCCACTGCACCTTTAGTAGCGGCGCTGACAAAATCACTTGTGATCTGAAAACAAAACAACATTACAGTCAAATCTGTATTAGCGGCCACCTCTACAGAGTAGCCACCTGTGTATAAAGGCCACTCTTCATAACCCCAATATGATACTTTCTACAGAAGTCAACCTCGACAGAACGGTCACCTGTCTATAACGGCCAGTTTTCTCAGGTCGCAGAGGTGACCGTTATAGACAGGTTTCACTGTATCAGAGATCTCAGCACATTAAAAGGTCAAGGAAAGAAAGAACCAAAATCGGGGAGCGTGGAATTAGTCCTACAGAGGCCAATACATCAAAAAACGTAAAACCTTGAGAGACTATAAGGTAGAAACTTAACATTGTCGTGCAGCAAATCACAACAAAAACAGCATAATCTGGCACCTAATTAAGCCGCACGGCCATACCTTGAACAAAGCTCTGTCTCGAAGTAGCCTTTGGTGAGGTGTTTCCTTGGGAAGCTCCTTTGCTGATTGCAATTCTTCATTCCAATCACGTAGCTGGTATGAAACAGATAGAAAACGTCTCAATGATGTATATACCAACATGTTTAAGATGTATACAATCAAGCTGGGATGGCATCCGTGAGCAACATGCTCAAGGCACAGTTGTTGAGCCTTGCTGGGCATATCATCAGAACAGACGATTATTGCCTGGAGCCCACCACGCAAGTTCTTGTGTGATCTGCATCAAAGCCTTTCTGACGAAGGCAAGGAAACACGACCAATTATGTCGATAGGCATCTGGACGATGGTAATGATTCAGATCCGCTGATTGCTGTTGAGCATCTTTGGGAGCTTGTTACAAGTCGTTTTATCTAACAAGTGTGATTTCCTTCAACTAGTTCATTCAAAGATACTGCATACTTCTAGTTGAACTGGGAACATTTTCAGTAATGTAGCAAGAACTGGCCAGTAAATCCAAGTCATGATTATTGCTGGCTGGCTTAGGGAAAAAGCTATGCCATGTGTTGCTTAAAATAGTTGACCAATGCAATGTGATGTCATCAAATAAAGCCCCATTGTAATCACTTTATATTTTGCTGTTGATTGCAAATTCCTTTTGATTGGATCTGTACTTTCCGATCCGTATATACATTGCTCTTTAGATTCTTGATATTCGATTTGCCTAGACCAAGAAAGCTTTCTGTTACGACAATCTACTCACGAGCAACATCATTTCTAATGATTTAAGTACAAAGCACCTGTCCAGGAATTTGCTCCTCGTAGCCAACTCGTCCAATTACAGCTGCAAAATGATAGCAGATTAAAGTCAATATATACATAAGGAAAACAATACTACAACAAACAAAATGCCTTCGACTTGCATCATGACAATGGTTACAGATGACGCCAGCTGCTGGATATGACATAAAGAACTTAGACCCATCACAATCGTAAATACAACTCATATTTTCATAATTTACAATCAGTTTGGGACCTAAGGACGTCACACTATAGGTCAGTTATATTATGGGTCGAGCTGGGATTTGAAACCTGTATCCGCTGGCGGAGTCAAGTGGCTTTACCGATTACATCATCAGCCATCACAGACACAATTTTGCGTCTTATGATTTAAACAATCAGCCAATGCAAACTATGTCATTTAGAACAATCCAATTACACCAAGTAATGGATTCAATTACCATCTTCAGCGCGAAAGGCATCTGCGGAGTGGAGGAAGCGAGGCGAAATCCACGGATGTACTACAAGAATATAAACATAAATCAATACACAGTTGATAAATTTGCACAGGTTCAAGCACGTTTGTCATTTGCCATGCTATGATATAATCAAACAAGAAAGCTATTAGAACTACGGTCCTATTCAATGGTGTCCAGAAATAAAACAAACCAACAATTTAAAAGACAACAATAACATTGCCAGCCTAATTGCTGGCGATACAAAAGTGAAAGCTAAAAATCTCCAATGCTTCAATTAAGATTTTATCTGTCTTCTTCGTAGTCAATTTTGGCAGACTTTTGATATTATGTAGATCATATTACTCTGCAGGTGAACAACCTTATCTGTTGCAATGAGTAGTAGGCTTTTGTGTTTATGGAGCTGGACTGGCTTGAAAGCAGTATAAACTTGAAAATATGCAAGAGCAATGTGGGTCCATAATGGACGTTCTCTGCCATTCAACAACCTCAGGACAATATCTCTGTTACCTAAAATGTCAAAGCAGCAGAGGCAGGCAGCAATTTTGCACATATGCAGACCAGAACCGAATCCAGAGACTTTGGGGCCCAAAGCACTTGTGAAGGAAGGCCTAAAGGTTCTGCATTGTATGCATGTTCTATCGTATGCATATTTTTTATACTTTTTTACTTTTGAGCACTTTGGAGGCCGTTCAAACGAAAGTGGAATAGAGGGGTGCAAGCATGTGGTTCTTGCGCATAGTGGATGAAACGGTCCTTGTGTTGATATTTAATCATGGCATGCATTTGGGTTGCATCGCGCCAGCATTACCTTGATAGGGACAGGATAGGACCTCAAGTGGATGACGCTTCATGCTGCAAACAAAATCAAGCCCAGTATTAGGGATGAGCCGATATAAATTTTTGCCGATACACCGATACGATATATCGGCTACCGATAAAAAGCTACTATCGGCCGATACCGATACCGATATAAAGCCGTAACTTTCTAAAAGCGAAATCAAACGATCAGAGTTGTGGGGATTCCTTTATCTGTGTAATTAATTACAATTACAATTCCTTTTCATCAAAGGCAATGAATTCCAATTCCAATTACTTTTTCAGAAATGTAATTAATAACAACTTCAAAATTACTTGCCGTAAAATGTAATTAATTACCCAAGTTACAAATTACTTTTTGATTTTCCATTATTACTGGTTATGCTGTAGAGAAATGCTTTCATCTACGATTTATAACGTTTTCGATTCAAAATTTTACACATCCTGAAGAAGTTTTGGTGAATAACTAAATGAAAGCCCCAAAAGGCATGCAGAAAATGCTTTCATTGAGAAATATTTGGCTTTCGAATTACATAAACAAAGTATATACGAGCACATTGGTGAGATTGGGCACTTTCCAATGATGTGTTTTGATTTGTGTTTCAATGTTTTGTTTTGTGTTATTGTATTTTGATTTTGAATGTGATCAGCTCAAATAATTTGCGAAGCAACTGTCCCTCCAAGTATTTCCAAGAGACAAAAACTCGAATGTTGTTGTGCCTATGAAAAACTGCTTTGAACTCACGGAATAACGATTTAGCAGACTCAAACCTTCAAAATATAACTCAAAGAAGTCCATGTAAAAATCATGAGAGATTTCTGCGTCTACACTTCCAACTTTTGCCATTTTGCTCGCACCTCCTTCAAGGAAGAAATTGTGACGCGTCTGAGACGCCTCTATTGTTCATGCACACGCACCGTCTCGTTGCTATGGAGATGAGACAGTTGATGACTTTCACAGCGTCTTTCTTGTCTCGGTCCTTTTGTTGTTTGGCTCGTCTTGCGCTGGATTTTGAATGAGTTCACACGAAAGCCGACAACGCATCTCGCGGAGCGGAAACTGTTTTGATTCTGTCCTCAGTTGCTGCTATTTTAGAACTGAGAAGGAATTGGAATTATGGTTTTGATAAATGTACTCGTTCCTCAAGAATGTAATTAATTCCCCCTTACGTTCCTTTGCCTGTAAAAGGAATTAATTACTCATGAAATTACTCCAAAAGTAACTTGTAACGTGTAACGCGTTACATTTTGTAACGAGTACCCACATCCCTGCAAACGATACATAACCCATAAATCAATTTAAATCAACAACCAAAATTTAGCTTGCCATTTCATGGTTCGATAATTAATAAGATAAAATGTCATTTGAGTGATTGGAGACAGGATTGAAGATGAACATTTTGATCATAAGTCGCCGAAAAGCCGTCCGAATTTAAAGTAACACAGCTGAATGCTGCACATATGACGGTTTTCTCAAAGGAATTTAATGGAATTTATATCGGCTATCTGCCGATATGCTTTTATTATATCGGGCCGATAACCGATATGAAAATATCGCTGATATATCGGCCGATACAAATACCGATACGATTATCGGCTCATCCCTACCCAGTATATGCATATACGTGAAATACAAAGACGTGAAATCAAGAAAGCAGTTACAAATATCACTGACCTTTGCCTTTGCAGTAATGAGAAGTGCTTTTTGAAAAGTGGAGAAAGCTGCCCAAGAAAAGTAACAAGCATTTGAAATGATGACATTGTATTAATATGGATTAGCCTCACTCTCATGAAGCCTTGTTATGACCTAGTACATAATGCTATGATCCAGCTGGGATATATTCCTGATGTGATATGCTGATCACGAGCTATGGCCTTTTAGATCAGTCTCCCATTCCTTCTCATTCTCAATACTGTGTTGTTGGGTTACGTGGCACAGCAGATATGCCAGTGAAATCAGAGAGAGAACATGAAAAATTATCCTGTGACTTACTAAATTGAGCAGACCAACTAGAGTCTGAGCACGACAGGGTTCCGAGTGTGGCCTTGGGTCAAATGATGACTGTGTACATCTAAAGAAAACCAAGCAGACATGACAAATCAGTTAGTAAACATAACCAAAAGTAGTACTAATACAGAATTCCAGATACAAATGGAATATGTTCAAACAGGAACTGACAAGGGAGAGAAAAATACAACACAGCTTCTTAGTATCTGTCCACTGTGGCATTCACAAGGTTGACAATTTCATGTAGCTAAATGTAATTTAGGTGAGGTTAGACTCACACCATAGTGCTAACTGCGATAGGGCGTAATGGAGGCTGGTCTCATTGTGGCAAAGCAGGTGTGCTGTGTCATCAGGCAGGGCATTCTTGCTACCAATCTCATTGCTACGCACATGGCTGGCCTTGATGGTGGGGTGTGAGCAGCAGCTCCTC
>OFHS01002045.1:0-23342 GCA_900245855.1 Calvadosia cruxmelitensis
ATGTTTCAAATATACTATATATATATATACATTACTTACTTACTTACTGTACTTACTTACACATCATGCTTATTGCTTTACATAGCACTGTACGCTGAAAAATATTTTCTAGACAAGAATTTCTTTCTTCTTTCAAGTATCAAAATTCTTAAATAAGACTTGGTCGGTGGAAGAACAATAGCAATATTCATATTTGGTTTATTGGGCTTAATAATGTTTTGCTTACATCATGGACAAGTATTTGTTGACTAGATTTAAGTATAATATATATTTCTTGAAATGAGAAATTTTGTTCTTAAAATGGAAAAGCTATTGTTTGCAGTGTAAAGATACTCTCCAGTCCAGCCTAGTACTGTTGAAATTTCGTTACAGACACAGGCTGAGTCAAACCATTTGGACGTGTATCAAAAGGCTTCAATTGGATTGGGAACGTACAGAAATGATTTCGTTGTTGCTTTATGAAAAATTTTTTAATTATAAAACCTCGTTTCTATTGCTTTTCCTCACATGATATTGGATTTTAAAAGTGTACTGTGGGGCTCGAAAAACTCGAATCGTAGGGGGCGTGCACCCTGTACTCCCCTTTAATCTCTATTTATAATGCCAACTTCTGAAATCTTTTTCAAGGTAAATCTGTCTCATCATATGCAAACAGTAATCGGAGCTGACAGAATACAAACAGCATCACAACCCATTCTATTCTGTAGCTTCCTGCTTTCAGACTTAAGGTGCGGAGACCTTTGGCCCTTGATAGTTCGGAAGAATAAAGGAATAAAGTTTGTCAAAATGTGCACTGAAATCGGTCCCAGTGTTTCAAAATATCAACGCACACAACAGGTTGAAACTGTTATTTGCGTCCCAAGATGGCCGCCAACAAAAGGCCTCAGACACAATCAGCATTGGGGGAAACCACAATAACTGGTGATACAAACGACGGAAGTGCTTCAAAGCCAAGCTGTTTGAAGTCGTCTGACAATGTGAACAATGATCCTGCAACAGGTTTACAGCAAGACCAACACAACATCCGGTTATCGCCGCTTCAAACCTCATCGCACCGCGAAGTGGGAGCTTCACTTCGCTCGCCAACTGAAGCCTTCAGAAGGCAGCGAATGCTTCAAAGTTGTGGACTCGAGAGTCATAATTTGTCACAGAGAAAAATGGATCCTACACGAGGGATGTATTCTTCGTTTAACGAAGCTTTAATTGCTGTGAACGAAGATGATCATTTGAAATCGAAGCTCAACGTGGAAGGGAAAATGAGCGCCTTCCAATTTCCTCAGAGACCCATCGAAGTACAGGCTTTGCGAAACGAAGAAGTTGAGTTAGAAAGGGAGATGAATAGAAAGAGAGCAGTTGACCAAACTAAGGTGGAGGGAAGTGATGCTGACGTCGAGCTGGATTGTACATTTTCCCGGCAAGCGCCGTGCTTTCAACGTGTGACCATGACAGGGGATGATGTCAGTGGGGTGAGTACTACAAAGCCTGTCTTGTTTCAGAGAATAATCGGGCTTGTTCTCTGCTACAAACATTACCAGGGTCATTTAAGAATAAGAAGAAGGTAAATAGCAACTGAAGTATTTTAGCGAGTAGCTGCTGAAATACTGCGTCACTGCGTCAGCCGTTCGGGTGTTGCAGCTAAACCTGCTAAAAGGGTTGAAGGGTGCAGTTAATGTTTACTTGATATAAATAGACAACGGGTCGCTGATTGGCTAAGATTGAGTACTTTGTAGCATTCTCTTTGCGTAAGCTCAGAAGCATATCGTCCAAGATTATTTCTTGCAACCATTTTGTCAGTTTCGTGATTATGGCAAGTCACGCCCATTGTTATTGACAATTTTCTGCAATGTTTTTGTTCTCGAAAAGATAGATGTGCAGCTAGATCTTCCAAGAGAATGAATTGATCTCCATTCATTTAACCTTAGTCTGTCAGGTTTTCGATCTTTAGATCTTCAGGACAAAGCAGTGTTAGACAAGCCTGCTTACTTCCATACTTACTCATGTGGATCATCTTAGCTTACAAATGTTCGACCCCAAAAATCCAATGGAGATTTATTCTTCTGTGTTTTTGGATGACTGCTACCATAGTAACCTACGTCTATGGCCATGGCTGAAGAGGAAAGAGGAAAATGCCATGTTCTTTTAAACCCATTGTAATGAGTGCTCTTATCAAGTCAAGAAATTTGTTTGAAAGACACAGGCGCTGAAGGTTCCCTAGGGGCCTTGCGGCATGCTCCCCTGGAAAGATTTTTGAAAATAAGAAGCCATAAGCAGAGTCATCTATAAGAAGAGTAGCGACAGCCATTGTTCTTGTCACTAGGTGCGCTGATTGGCTTAAGCCGCTCACGTAATCAAAAATGGGGACAGCATCAACATTTCACCGCATGATTCCCGTACTCGTGCAACTAATGTTGACATCGCAAAATTAGCTGAAAATTACCTTTAAATGGCCTTTCTACCACTGAAAGTAGCCTAATAACACGAACATATCCTTGGCAAAGGTCCTCCTACCAACTATGAAACAAGTTTGAGTTTAATTCAAGAAATATTTGCTTGGAATGCTTGCCCAACTTTAGATCAAAACATCATCACTTTTTTTCTCTCGGAAGACATTTTTTGGTTAAAACTCATTATATATATGACACAAAGAGGCAATATTACTTTCATTTGCAAAAAAAACCTGACAAAAATAAGCTTCAGGGAGAAAGAACGAAGCGAGAAAATGAGCACAAGCATGCAAGCGCCTCGACCGCGAACCGTGCGGATCGGGGACAAAGCTGTGACCGGCAAACACTGTTGCTTTAAAAACGTCCGAATTTTAAATCGATCAATAAAATCTGAATAATATTGTAACGGTGTTAAAGCTAAATGGCTGCTCTTTCCAATGGTGTAGTTTTTAATCTATATATGCCTTGCATCGCCGAATAAACACGAGTTAAAGTGAGCTGACTTTAACAGAGCTCAGTACGCGGATCAATTAGGGGACAAAACATTTGTCCCCATCTCCTGCTGTGCAGAGCCCGCTGTCGCTACTCTTCTTATAGATGACTCTGGCCATAAGGGCCTCTTAAAAATAATTTTCAGCTGTTTTCTGCTCACGAAACAACCACCATTTCATGTTGAAAGAGAACAAGTAACAAGTAAATGCAGCTGCTACAGGTTGGATCGGTAGGATACAAATAATTATGAGAAAACCATTTTTTATTACATTAGAAACATCAAGATACAAAATAATTCTATTTAGGAGTTAAGTTACATGGACATCAGCTCAAAGAGTGTTAGAATTATCAATGTATAGAGTCTACACTGTAGACCAAAGCATTGTACCTGAGAAGTGCACATTATTCGAAGTTGTACAAGCAGTTTCGAGAAACCTCCAATCTAGAGCGGACCGAAAAGACCATTACACACTTGTGAAATGCAAAAACATCTGAAGGATGCATTTCAAGCATGTTCCAGAGAAAACAGCAAATTTAATCAGCCAAAATGATTGAAAGATATTCCTTTGTTGCTATTCAAATTTCAAAACGCTATCTGAATCATAAATCTAAGAAGAGATTGAAAATTATTTGAAAATTAACTATCCAAACAGCATTCCTAATAAGCTACCATTTATGTTAAGTAGACAAATTGGTTTGTTGTATCGTTTTCAACTGATGCGTTTCATGAAAATGTTTGTTTAAATGTTGTTGTTGCCTTTAGGTTCCAACTGATGAATTGCATCAAGCAGGCCAACTGCTTTGTGAAGCGTTGTACATCCGTGCAAAGTACATGGCTTTGAGTTTACAAAGTTTCTGTCCTACAACAGCACGCCAACTGGAGATTGTTAGCAATGATTATCAATTCAAAGATATATACGAAAAGCAAGGAGTAGATATGTGGAGCCATATCAAAGGTTTGATGTGCTTTATATCCTTTGGTTGGTCATTTAACTAGTTAGGGTCTCATAAATCTTAGCTTAGGCACATTTTATCAAGCAGCTCATTTTTATTGATCAGAGTACCATACTTCCAGGGGAGACCGATGCTAGAGCCATACTCTCGTATCAAAGTGGCTATGTGGTCTTGGTTTGATGGTATCTCGCATTTGTGAAACTTTTGCTTGTTTGAAAGCTTTCATTTGGCCAAACCATAAAACAATGTCTGTCTCAGAAGAATTCTGACTGCAAAAAAGTAGTTAAACATTTTTATCTAGAGAACTATCCTGCACTGTTTGTGAAAGGATCCACTAAATTGTGGGCAATTTGTGAGTGTCTATTGGAATAGAGAGCCTAATGCATGTTCTTAATAATATACCTACGGGGTATTAGACGAAGCAGCCTTGCTCCAAGATATTGCTATATCTTGCTATTACTTTTAATTCGTAGCTCAGTGTTGCAGCAAGTCGTTTGACAGCATTCAGTCAGATGGTTCGAAATGGGAGCCATTCCTCTGCAAAGATCTACCCCCCGACATCGGTTACTTTTTTACCATGGTTGATGGTGTTGGACAAGTCATGGGTTGCAAACGGAATCAAGATGGCGAGCCTCATCCCAAGAAAGAGCCTGTTAGCCATCCGTTTCCATGCATCAACGAGTTCATGGATGATCAGAACATTCTCTTGGCTTTGTCAGTTCATGGTCCAGTGTAAGTGGAAATGTTAGGTCAGCTGCAAGTCGCTCAGGGCTGTAAAAGTTACCTTTAAAAAGTAACTAGTTACAGTTAAGGTTACTCTATTTTGAAAATGAAAAGGTACTCTTCAAAGTTACTATTTTCTAAAAGTAACTTTCAAAAGTTACTGGTAGCCTGTCAGGAAAAGTTACTAGTTACAGTTACTTTCAAAGTTACTTTCAAAGTTACTTTCATCGGTGTTAATGTAAGATAGGAACATATAATTTACTTGTGTATTTTAAACAAATTCCAATTTACCATCTTCGGTGGATTTTTTCATGCATACATGAATGCTTTGAAGCTTATTGCATCTTAAAGGTACTCACAATCAACTAACGTCTAGAATTGAAAAGTAACTAATCGTAAATAAATGTAACTTTCAAAAGTTACTAGTTACTTTGAAAAATTGTATCTAGTTACAACAGAAAGTTACTTTTAGTGAAAAGTAATTAGTTACTTCAAAAAGTTACTGGAAAAGTAACTTTTCGAGAGGCACCATTCAGTTTACAACTGTTTTCTCACTAAAGAGACCAACAAAATTACATAAAACAACAATCGGCCCAGCTCTAGTGCTAGACAAATCCTAGTACATTTCTTTCTTGAGAAGTAACTGGTGTAGCCTCCTGCTTCCTTTTTTATTTGTCATCCCAGTTTGAAATTCCCAAGTGTCTGGTTATTTATCCTTGTTAGTGTGCATTGTTGTTATCCCCCGTCAAGTTGACCCCACCACCTTGAGAATTTATAATATATATCATGCTGTTGCTCATCAAGGCCTCTGTATTGGCCAGTCACTCACTTCTTTTTAGTGCTCACTGTTGCTCACCCACTTATTTATGATCGCCTATGGGGGGTCAACTGGAAGCAACCGCCCAAACCCACACATCAATAAAGGACTATAACTTTGGGATGTCGATCAAGAAGTCGTGAGCATCACATTTTGCTAACTTTGAGCAATTCCATGATGTTGGGGGGACGGGGGTGGGGATGCGTCAAGTTGACCCCCACATACAATCATCATCATGTGTCTGTTTATTGGAAAGAAATAGTTCAAACAGAGTACACGTATAGAAGGCAAAAAATTGCACTTAAACTACACGGTGAATTTAACATCAGGTAATATCAGGTAATGTACAAAGCAATGCGTTTCTTGAAAGAATTAAATGATTTCAAATAACTATCTCTTCAGGGAGTGCGTTCCAGTGGGGTACGACCCGATTGAAAAATAGAAATGTCTTGAATTACTTTTAGCGGTGTCAACATGGAAACACATTCAGTGTCCACGTGTTCGCAAATTATTAAGACGGACATCCGATGGTAATCATGCGTTAGTCGGTCAGCAACAGTGAACACTAAAAACAAGTGAATGAGCAACAACGTGAGAAGATATATTTTTAAAATGTTGAATGTGATGGGGTCAACCTGGCAGAGATTCGTTTCTAGCTATTGTTATCGTTCCTTCTATTCTAATTCAAATTATTTCATGTGTGTCAAATTGTCAGTTTATGATCTTCATGCTTGCTGCACGTTAGGGTGATTAAAAAACATCGATTTTCGAAATTCCGACGGGAAACAGGTTCAATCGATGCTAAATCCGTTAGAATGAGCACATGCAAAAGGAAAATTAATTCGAAGAACGTTTAGAGGTGCCTCACGAATTTTGAAATTTGCCTCATTTTGAGCAAATCCGCCCATACTGCGCTCTGTTATGACGCACCGGATTTCACGCAAAATTGACCTCTCCATGAAAACAAATTGTAGTTATTTTATTTCTCGGCAGATTGTGATAAGTGTACTCTTACGTGAAAGCTAAGTAGTAGGTCTTTCTAGCCATCAAAAATTTGAATTCATTTAAGCTTGATTTGTTTACAAACTGCGGCTGTAAAGTTTCCAAATGACGTTTTGTCTACTTTTTGACTCACGGTTACCATAGTAACCTGGAGTCTACGCGGAGGGGGGGAATATTTTTTCTTCTTTTCGCGTTAAGAAATTCCTTTCGGATACTGCTTTGCGGGCAGAGACAATGGCAGAACAGTAGGATTTGGACCCATTGCGCAACACATGCAAGGGAGGGCAGCAATAATTAACTTGGCGTTGCGAGCAAATATCGACTTCGTGCCGCCAGGACGTCCACGTTATGGCAACGGAAACCTGGCAAATCTAATCCCAATCTCTGGCCAACTTGGATTCCTACTAATAAAGAGATGTTCTTTTCAGCAGTATCAGGTTTGAAGTTCCACTCGCTCTAGTCGTCGAGCATTGTCGTCTCAAATTGGCTGCACTTCGTTGCAAGCGGCTGCTTATTTGTCGGTTGTTATTGTTTTATTCCAAAATTTTCCTTGTTGTAAAATGATTGTACAAGCCTTCAAGCCACGCTTAATTTGATCAGCAAAAAGCTCTACAAGCCTGTGTGGTTTGTTTTAGGAATTTCGTAAAATCCACGTCCTATCGAGCCGTTTTGTAAATGCCAGGTGACTTTGTTGATGTTTTGACGTGACGAGCTTCGACGGCTCCCAGTCGGTTCGCTGGTGCTCGAACGTTTCCAACCTTCGTGTCAACAGACACTGTTTGGCCTGATGAAGACAACGGTTTGTGTTTAATCATTCTTGCGAGCTAATCTACTTTGTTATTTGGCGCAGGGCAAAGGCGCCCTTTCGTTGATCGATTTCAGGTGTGAAACTGACTGTCGAAGAACGGCTGCTGCACAGGCTGCTGTGCCTTGGGAATTCTTTCACGCTTGTACGGGCCGTAGTTATGTTGAATAAATATTTGCTGGACACAACAGGCATCCGCCTCTTACCATGTGTAATTTGTTTTTGGAATTTCCACTTGTAACGTTGCAAAACCAAGACGGCAGAATTAAGCAAGTGTCGTCTGTAAAGCGTTCGAACAAAAGGTCATTCCATGCCTTAAGGGTTACTGTTGCTGTCACGTTTTGGGGGTTATAATTATCGATGTCGTATAATTATTGATTCACAAGAGCAAACACTAAACAAAAGTGGACTGCCTCGCAAAATTTGTTTGATAAAAGTAAGGCTCTCTGAAGTTGGACAAATATTCGTCCAAACGAATATTCATCTCAACGTCCATTCGCCAGAGTAATTATTCTTTTCGGCGTCAGACGCCGGCGTCCAAACGTCCGCTCGTCGAGGTCAATGTTTTGTTTTTGAATAATCGATTCACGGTTTATGATTATGGTTTTAAATATTTTTACTTGCCATTTGCTTTGTGTCATCATAGTGTTCTTTAGTTATTATCTGCCGTGAGTCGGCGCGTAGCGGAGCTATTTTCATTTTGACATGCCGAAAAGACATACTAAATGAGTGATAAATTTTGCTGCAACAAGCTAGATTAATGAACAAGTGCTTATTATACAACAGTAACGCAATAAAGCTGATTCAAATTACCCGACTGATTTCTTATCATTTTATTCGTTCGCGCAATCCGTCGATTTTGCAAGGAAATTTTGTCAAAAAACAAGGGATAATGAAAAATAGAAAATCAGCATCATGGGACGAAAAAATACGCTGGATGGTAGCACCATGTCCATTTATTGCTGTCAGCTATTCTCATGGCAATCCGTTAACCTAAACTAATTTAAATTAATATTTTACCTTCACTATCCATGAAATCGCGCCTGTCTGTATTTCAGTCCCGCTCCGGCGATCGACAACCGCAGCATCCAAAGTAGCACCTCCACTGCGATGCCCAAATTGTTATTGTGTAGTCTGTAGGCCTAGTGTTCATTCTTATTTGCAAAAAGCTCCTTGCTTTCAGAACTTTACATTCCTAGCAACATAACTAACGTTTTTTAACACATGACCCTGTTTCTTCATAAATTAAGAATCCGCGTTGTTACAGCCGCGAGAATTCTCCGTCCTGAATATGTTGGAAATCTCAGCACGCTGCATGCAAACAGACTGCCCGCTGTAATCCTGACCTTCTAGCGATTTGCTTTTCAAATTAACTTTGCAAACTAAAGTATGAATAAAGAAAGAATTGACTCAAATCATACCAGCTTCATCATCGTGAGTTTAGCAATGTAATGGTTTCACAATGATTGCAGGATTCTCTTGACTACAGCAACCAAACACAATTAGACGCGACAACAAAATAACGATTGCTCACTTCGTTTGTCAATGTTTTGGCTCAAACTCATAAAATAATGTTCAGCGAACAGTCTAGCAGTTGCTCTGCAAAGATCTTTGAGAGATTCGATGTCAAACACCAGAGTTTGATGCATTGTTTGCAGCCGACACGGTGGGCATTTGCAACGGAAGATGTCTGAACTCAAGAATTCTTCAGACTGCTCTGGCCATCAGAACGCACTTGATCAACAATTCCGAGTAACTAACAATGTTTGCAGCAAGTAGGCTAGTAAGTAGATTTATTCCATGTATAATGATGTGCATTTCTTACTTTCTTATTCAACATCCAAGATTCCAAGAAGGTTGACAACAAGGCACAATTCTCACGTTACTCGGGCTGCGATCATTGCAGCAAGAAAACCAAGAAGTAGCAAAAACATTTTCCAATAGTTTGTAACACCTCAATATTGAGCAATACAACCAATTCGTATTTTTCTAGAGCATCAGGTGAAATTCTCTTATCAAAGAGCTCCAAATTGTACGTTCAGCCTCTGCGTCTCACTGTCAACTCACTCAACTGAAAACAAAGATAAACGTTGAGTCGTCCCCGTCAGTCCAGCTTCAGTTTCAGGGGGCCAGTAACAGCTTGTGGAGTGTCGCTGATCTCAATGCAGCTTGGAAAGTCCGTGGTAGTATCCATGTATCCTCTACGAAACATCTTCAAGCTTTGAAACATCAAAAGCCTACATAGTAGATGCCTTGACGAAATAGTAAAGCGAGTTGTTCAAACTCCAGGCGCCAAAAAGTGGAAGGTGCTGCTAATTGATGTGGCAGCTTTCTCTTGCATAACGTCTTGAGACAATAGCAGACGTGATCATTTCCTGTCAAGCCGACAATCGCTGAACGCAGCACGGGAATTTCGATTGCTTCAACAAACGCTCAGCGGCAAAACACAAACAATTCATAAGGCACCTCTAAGCGTTTTTCGAATTAATTTTCCTTTTGCATGCATTCATTCTAACCTATTTAGCTTCGATTGAACCTGTCTCCCGTTGGAATTTCGAAAATCGATGTTTTTTTAATCACCCTAATGCGCGTGCTCTGGCTTTCTAAATAAATAAAGTCAGCATTTACTTATCTTCAATTTAATTTTATGTATCTAATGTTATGGTAACAAATTAATAGCGGAGCTTGTTAGTCATGTGTATTTTGCTCTGTGCAAGATGTTGCGTCTTTTCATTGCAGCAAATCATTTTCTTATCGACGGCTTCAAGTTCTTGATTCTAAATATAAATTACATGTGCTGCTCAACGAGCTTAAAGAGTTGGCTGCACAAAAAGATGTACCACATCGAGATTTTTACAACGTTCGTAAAGTTGACACTCATTTGCATGCGTCATCATGCATGAATCAGAAGCATCTATTACGCTTCATCAAGAAGAAAGTAAAGAAACACGGTGATGACGTTGTGACAGAAGAGAACGGACAGCCTGTTACGCTTGCAGAGGTTTGTCTCAAAGTTAATGCTATGCAATTAACCAAGTAGCTATGGTCTGATTCTTTCTGGATGCAGATGATTGATATCTAACACGTTTTATGAGCTGAAATTAACTTGTTTAACAGCAAAGAAAAATCCTTGAAATTGACATGTTGACAATGATGATTATTTTGCTAATTAAGGAGTTGCCTTTGTTTTGATTTTTAATGCTGTTCAGGAATGTCTGATTGTTGCAAATCATGAAATGTTGGTCGTGATTTTGTGTAAATCTGCATTGCCATGCCTCACACAGTCGTTTTTGTGATGCTTAGCTGAACCTGTGTGATGTGCAAAGCAATTGCATCCAAATCACATCCCTTGGCGGGTTTTGTCTGACTAAAGATAGATTACTAAAAGCTACTTAAATTTTTGTATTTTGTAGATGTTTGAGAAGTTGAATCTTACAACGTACAATCTCAACGTTGACAAGTTGGACGTTCATGCAGTAAGTCCTAAATAGCTCTGTTGTGTAACAGTTATTGTCTTTCAGCTTACCGTAACTGAAGTGTTGTTTTTGATTTTGACAAGGAACATGCTTTCCTGCTCGTTGTTTATTGTAAAGTGGTCGGTCCTGTCTTAAGAGTCAAGAGGGCCGAAAGCACTTTACAGCACTGTACTTGTAAGGCCCAGTCTTGGATGGCTAAATAGCCTGCTACACATCCGAACATAAATCGCTTTCTCTTGCAACCTGCTCAGTGGAACAATGCAATCCGTAAGCAGTGTTTGAAATCGTCATTGAATAGGAGTTATCAACGTTGAGGGCCTAAAGCCTTAAGCACATATGTTGAGTACCAATAAAACGGCCTTGGATGTGGTAATAAATGAGCTGTTGTGTTTGTTCTCAGGACCGGAATACATTTCACCGATTTGATAAGTTCAACTTGAAGTATAACCCAACAGGTAAACAACAATTTCCTCATGAAATGTTCACAAAGTGTTTATCTGTTAACCTGTACTTTCTATGAAGATGCAGAACCTAGCTTTTTCTGTTTTTATCTGCAGGACAGAGTAAACTCCGTGAAGTCTTTTTGAAAACTGACAACCACATAGAAGGACGGTACTTTGCAGAGTTGATCAAGGTGAATGTAATTTATCAAAAGGAGTAGACAATTGTAGAGAACCAATGAACGCCACTGAGTTTGTTATGACTTCCTCAATCTTATTATACAGTGAAACCTGTCTTTAAATGGTCACCTTTGGGCATGAGAACAGTGACCTTTATTGACAGGTGGCCTTTATACACAGGTGGCTGCTCTATAGAGGTGGCCACTAATACAGTTTTCATTGTATACACAAATGCTGTGCTGCATTCAAAACGTTTTCTACATAGTTATATAATTTTTCTGAGTTCTTAAATCTCATGTCCATCCAAACAGGAAGTGCTGTCAGACTTCGAAGAAAGCAAATATCAGAATGGGGAGCCACGTCTATCTATTTATGGCCGCAAACGAAACGAATGGGACATCCTTGCAAAGTGGGCTGTGAAGCATAATGTCTACTCCTACAATGTCCGTTGGTTGATACAAATTCCACGCCTCTAGTAAGACCAACCTACGTATCCGTTTGTTTCTATTAAGTTGTTGTTCCTTTGATGCGTTTAACTCGTTTATGCCAGCCTGTGTCAATTGTTGCTTGCAGTGATATCTATCGTGCCAAAAACATCCTGTCCAACTTTGGTGACTTTCTGGAGAACATCTTTGCTCCATTGTTTGAAGTGACAATAAATCCGAGTTCTCATCCTGAGCTTCACCTTTTCCTGAGTCAAGTAAGTTGCAACTCAACGTATTCTATGTAGGCCTACAGTATGGGATACATTGCTAATATAATTATCTTGGTATATGAATCCTGCTCCTTAAATGTTCAAAGAAACTTCAAATTTTATTAAACTCATTGCCATAGATAAGTTGTTTTGGTGTTTGTTCTTGGTTTGATGGAAGCTCTGTGGTGTGAGTTTAACCTCACCTAAATTACAGTTAGCTTCATTTGGATTAAAGGGAATATTTCATAATTAAGCGGATAAGTTCCAGTCAACTTGAAAATGATGTCTCTGTGCCTGCCGTGTGTCTTTGTGTTTTAAAATGGCTTTAAAATTTCAAGTGTTTTTCCAACAGCATCTTAAATAACTTTTGATTCTGCTCTTGTAATTAAATCCTCATAAACTACTCGTTCATTCTAATAAGAGTAGCTTATTAGCCCACCACGTTACAGTAACGTTGTTACTGCAGCTGCTACGAATATTCTGCTGCTAGTGAAGAAAAAAACGTGGGATATTAAATGAGTTGCGACAGCAAAGTGAATTATCAACGCCGATATGGCAAATGGAATTCAAGCAGTGGGACATTAAGCAGTAATGAGACATATTCCAATTGGAAAATTTTCAGTGTGAGTGTAATACCTCTGATTAAAAACATGTTGTTGTTGTAAAGAAGTAACACTCAGATTAATTGGAACAATTACAGTAGAATAACTTCGTTTTTCTTGTAAGTACTTGCACAACAGTGGTAGGCCTATTCCCTGTTTCATTAAGTGGATAGTTCGAAAGTTGAAATTTGAGGTCAAAACACAAAATTTGTGAGACTGTAAACAGCATACAACTTGAATAGTTCAATGGCCAACAAACATGTCAAAAGCTAAAGAAGCACATAGTACTGTAACAAACATTTTATCTTTGTGAAGGATCAGTACTGATCAGAATTCAAACAATTGACAGACAATTATATTATTCGTAATTATATTAATCAATGTCAGCGTCACTCCTGTCTGCACATGCGCAATTGTTACTCGTACTATGTCGACGTGCCTTGTGTAATTATATTCCCTTGTCGCCGATGGCACACGCAATCCTCTCCGACATAACAGGCAACTTACAGGTTTCCAGCTGTTTTGTGAAGTACAAATGATATTGTCTGATGACTCACTCTTTCAGTTAATGATTTTCAAAGCAATATTGCTCGAATAAGTACTGTGATTTCAGTCTGAAATTGGTCTGATTTTGTGGATGTCTTGGCCCATATAAACAGTGTACTGTATTTTACTTGCACTGATAGCATTTGATCTTTTTTCTGAAAATCTTCCGATTACACAGTATTCCAATGAGGTGAATTGGACTGCATTTAATTCCATTATCTTGATTCTTTCTACTACAGGTCGTGGGATTTGACAGTGTGGATGATGAAAGTAAACCAGAGCCAGTGATGTTCACACGAACAAGTCCAAAACCGCAGGACTGGACATCGGAATCCAATCCACCCTACGCCTATTATCTGTACTACATGTATTCAAACATGGTCGTTCTCAATCACATCAGAAAGTATGTCACTAATATTCTAATGATTTTAGCTTTCGTGTAGCTTTTGTCATAATTAAGCCTATTAGTTGACACTTGACAATAGTGAAAACTAATTGTCTAAAATTAAGTCCTGATTTCTGGTGATGAATTGCTTGCTCTCCATCAAGATCAAATCAAAAACGGGAAGTTAAAACAAACAATTCAATTTGGTACTGTGTAGTATCGCTTCCTACCTTGTTTTAATGAGAATTCTTCTTGGTCCTTGTTAGGGAGAGGGGCTTCAACACGTTCACCTTGCGACCACATTGCGGTGAAGCTGGTCCAGTTCATCACCTGGTGGCATCGTTCATGCTGGCTGAGAACATCTCACATGGTTTGATGCTACGCAAGATCCCAGCATTGCAATACCTCTATTACGTGGCACAGATTGGGATTGCAATGTCGCCTCTCAGCAACAACTCGCTCTTTCTGAACTACCATCGAAATCCTTTCCCAGACTTCCTGGCAAGAGGGCTGCTGGTGTCATTGTCTTCAGATGATCCGCTCCAGTTTCATTTCACCAAAGAACCTCTCATGGAAGAGTACAGCATTGCCGCTCAGGTTTGGAAGTTCAGTTCTACTGACATGTGTGAGTTGGCAAGGAACAGTGTTGTCATGAGTGGATTCGAAGAGAAAGTGAAGGAGTATTGGCTCGGAGAGAAATTTTACAAGGAGGGTTATGAAGGAAACGACATCACCAAATCTAACGTTCCTGACATTCGAATGGCTTTTCGCCATGAAACACTACTGGAGGAGTTGAGGATTATCTGCGAAGCAGCTCAAGAAGCTGAATTGTTAAATGTAGATGTCAAACATCAGTGACGCACATGAAACATTCAACTGGGAAGTAGGCGGGGGCATTATATGCATATAAGGTAGTTGGTTGGTTGCGAAGGCTGATGTGACCTTCAATTTATTGGGATAGCTCTTTTATGTTACACAAAATAAAATTCAAACTGAAGAATGACTCATCGATGCGCTTAATAGCTGTGCACATGTGCGAAGAAAATGTAAAATGCAGACATCTGGAATTCTTGTAACCAGTCTAAAATACCAGCATGTTATAATTGGAATCTGCTCTTCAGAAATAACACAGTAAATCATGTCAGCTTATTGCATATTTTATCATCCTTCTAACAAAAACAAATGCACAGCTCCTTGCAGTGAGCTAGTTTTACATAATAAAGCTTACAGTAATAAGCATCTGTGGTGACTTTGGAGCCAAATATCTTATTGCCACGCCGTGTTTCCTGCGCGGTAGCAAGAGATCAATCAATAGTGATGTTAATAATCGAATAATTGTGTCAGCTTAAAAATCGAAGGCTCATCACACATAAATTTATCTACATCCGTGATGATTACTCGCCAAGTCACTTAGCAAAATCACAATATAATTGTACTTTGTCGAGGCCAACAGGATTGGCAATTGCATTTGTGCAACTTCAGTTGTCAGCAACCAGATTAACTTGACTGTGACTTGACTTTGTAGCGTAGGACCATGTAGGTGATTAGGCGAAGAGTGACAAAGAAGCATCCAAGTATGAAGATGTCAAAATAGAATTTAACATGGTCCATGTACAAGGCGCTTTCTTCGACATCCATGGCATCGAGCACTTGATTGCTGTTCTGAAATATGCATCGAGCAACTCCATCGCAGGTCAGGTCACCTCTGTTATTTCCGTAAATGGCAACAATCATGCCCTCCCAGCTGTAGCGTGCAAATGATATGTATGTTAACCATTGCATATACTTGGGGATGGTGTCGAAATTGACAAAGAAGCCACTGAACAGCAGGACTGGGATCCCTGTGACGGGTGCAACAAACACAGCAGTCTAGAATGAAAAAAAAACAGAACTTGAATGACAACAACCAGAGTGGCACTTCACAGAAGATATGCTTGAGATATAGCGCAGGTCTTACCGGCACGCTAGGTGCAACAGCGCCAAGTAGAAGTCCAATGGACTGCGCCACAAGGCACGTCATGATCGTAACAGTGCAGTACTGTGCATAACGACTGATGTCTTTTGGTTGGTCAGTCATGAAGTAGACAATTGAGCAGTAGATTAACGGAAGCAAAATCTGAAATAATAATAAAATTTGCATTAGACAGAACACCACAGATAAATTTCTTAGCAACCTGGTGTTATACTCTTTGAAATCAATAAGATAGGTAGTAGCAAGTCTACCATCACATCGCAATTTCAAACTTGCAAGAACAGGAAGATTGTTACAAACTGGTCACCGGTCTAACCTGGAAAGGCAGATCAGCCATTGTCTTTGCCAAGTAGTAAGACTTCAAGCTATACCAGTTGTTCAGATGTTCTCTGATGAAAACAAGCTTCTCCAGCGGGACTGAAAAACAAGGATCAGTGATGGGTAATGTAATTGGTCACGTAAGTTCACAAGTCAATATGCTGACCAATTGCCATACAGTGCATACTCGTTACTATCACTATGGTTTTCCAGCCACAAATCGTGAACTTCGTTCTTAAACTGAAGTGATATTAAGCGACTTGTGATACTAACGAAGGTGATATTAACGGGGTGACATTGTATCGGAAACGAGGAGTCACACTTACACGTTAAGACAGTTGGCATCAGAGCACAAAACATGAGGAACAGCATGGAGAAGAAAAGGCATCCGGTGTTGTTGAAAACTTTGTTGCCGTCGTCACCAATGCCAAAGTACAACAAGCCAATCAAAATGGCCACCGCAATGACGGAGAATAGTCGTAAGTGAGTGAACATGCGGTCACGAAGGATGGACATCATAGAGCGCTTCATTAAAACAGCAAACTGTTGTGGAAATAAAGAAAGACACACACTGGTTAAAACTGAAGCTCACCTATGCTAAGGCTGAACAGCAACATGCAATGTAGCTATTAGTTACTAGTTCAAGAAACAACTGGTCACACAAAAGGTCACTGCATATCATAGCTACTACTTTGCCTAATTGACTAATGACTATATCAGAATTGACTGAGTTATGTCCTCACGATTGTTCACAAGTTAGAGAAATTAAAAGAATCCGGTAAAGAGAGTTGGCTGCTGAAAGACACACAAATCACCTCACCTGTGTTGTCTGACTGGCAGCGTGCAACAGACTGTCCGTGCTTGTCTTGAAGCCACAGTTTGGCATGGCAGACACTATCATCTGATGTTGGGCGTCAGCAGGTGCCTTCAAAAGACGGCTCTCCTTTTCCAGAGATTCCAGCTCCACTCTCTTTTCCTGTATTTTCCACGCTTTGACCAGCTGATGGACAACATCTCCGTATTCCCCAGATGCAACTTCGATAACTTGACAAGAAAAAAAAACATGAAATTGTACCAAATATATGAAACTGCTACTAACTCGTAAATCAAAGCACAAAGTCAGGACATCTCCTTACTGAAATCAGCAGGATTGTGGTATCTTGGGCAGATCAATTCTTGTTTCTCCATGTATGGCAACAGATCAGCCAGACTGCCACTGTAGATACACTGCCCAGCTGACAGCAGATACAGCTACCATAGAAAAGAAAATAATGTAAAATTGACCACATCGTTAAATAAACAGTAGCCTTATAAGTCAAGACTTAATGGCAGTGCAGTTACATACCCGGATTTAAACTGCAGCCTTATACAATAATGCTTGCACTTAGTATCGGAATCCAGAAATTCAGTCTCAAACTTCACTGACATCCTGTTTTCATTTCATGCTCACAGAGACAAGTGGGCTTTGTGACTCCCTTGCACTGAGATTTTTTTTTTTAACTGCCACACACGGAGAGTCTCTTTGGATGTCGGAGACAGACACTTTTTGGATGAACGGTGGAGGTACGTAGGGGGATTTTTCACGAGTTCCACCACCCTCATCAAGAGGGCTGGCTCCCTTGTCTAGAACTATTAGTTTGACGCTTCGAACCACCTCTGCACTGATTATAATTGTGCAGCACGGCGCGTTACATTAAGCCCCTCGCCACCAGGGCAGCAACATGGTCCAAGCTGCAGGTCCGGCTGGGATTCGAACCCCGTACCCAGGGTACGAAAACCAGCGTTCCTGCCACTAGGCCACGAAGCCGTTTTGCACTGAGATCTATTCCAGTAGCATATAATCAGCCATTTTAAAGTTGTGAACTTTGCTAACCTTTGCTGTCCTCAGTCAACCCCAAGTGCAACAAAGCAAACAGAGAGCGCAAGCCGTGTAAACCAATGAGTAATTTAACAGAAAGTTTAATCATCTGTATCCAGCTCTTACCGTATCAAATAGCTCAAACAGCTTCGCACTAGGTTGGTGGATGGTGCAGACAATTGTTCTACCACCACGTGCAAGTTGCTTCATCAGGCTAATGCAATGAAAGGCCGAGAAGCTATCTAGGCCGCTGCAGGATGAAACAAAAAAGTGTTGTGTCATCATACCAAGGATTGACATTGGAACAAATGCATCTCTCGGAAATGCATACAAATGGTTTGGAGAACAAGATGACTCCTATATAAATAACATCTGATACAGTGAAACCTGTCTATGATGGTCACCTTTGGGACCTGAGGAAAATGACCTTTATAGACAGGTGGCCTTTCTGTCCAGGTTGATTATTATAGAATGTATCATTTTGGGGTTATGTTAGAGTGGATTTTATACACAGATGGCTGCTCTATAGAGGTGGCCGCTAACACAGGTAACAGTTTTGACTGTATCTTCTTATGTATAAAAATATACAGATTACAGAAACAATACAGTAGTAGTTGACATCCTAGATGCAATGTTCTCAAGCGAAGAAATGCAAGCAGGAAATACCTTGTTGGCTCATCAAGAAAGATGACAGGGGGGTTATTAACCAATTCAAGTGCAATTGCCAATCGCTTCCTCTGTCCACCAGAGATATCATTGAGTGACGTGTCTGCAGCACTAGATAACCCAAGCATTGAGAGGATTTCTTCAATCTACAGTACAAGAACAGCATGCATAAAGTTCTTCATTCCCCACAAACACAGAGAAATGCAAAACAAATCACAACTATAATATAAGACGCCACATGTGCGTATAACAAAATGTATGTAACCTTGAATGCCAACAAAACAAACTTTGAATACATCACGTCGTTAGACAAAATGCACACTCATCTTTATTACTTACAGCCATTTGCTTTTGTTGGGAGGACAGTGCTTCACGCAGATGAAGGTTTGCCGATACCTAAAAAGGAAAGACCATAGTATTAAGTAAATAAATTTGAAACTTGAAGAGCTTTAAGTTGTTAAACTAACTGCACCATTGCTTACCATCATGGACTCCATAACAGTCAAGTTTGGAAGAAGAATATCATCTTGCATGATGTAACATGATATCTTGCGGAACTGACGAAGGCTCCGCTCAACTCCATTGACGAGAACCTTGCCCTCAGAACATCTGGTCCTGTGTAGGTACAAAATTAGGAAAGAGGGGATAAGCACATTGCAAGTTAGTTGAAGATGAAAGCAGCGTTACTGGAATTGCAAAACTATGAAAAAACAATTTACTGTTTTATATATCACTTAATGAAACCCATCAAGAATCAATCTGGCAACGCATAAGTTGGTAAAAATATATACAAACATGTATGTATAAGTGATTGACTTGAGGACGAGACAAGTTGCTCTGTTACTCGGAGTTTCTCGCAATAGCGTTCATCAGAACTGGGTATTCAGTGAATAAACAAATTTTCCTCTTTTACAAATATAAATGATTATTTCCATAACCAGGCAAAAATGTTTGCGCTCCTTACCTGTATCCTGCTAGTACATTCAGCAAGGTGGATTTGCCAGCCCCTGTGTATAGAATGAGGCAAATTATGTTATGCAGCACAAACAAGACAAGACATCTCCACTCTTGACTGGTTGAACGGACCAATAAAGAGGCTTTACACGAGATTGGGGAACATGGAATGTCAAGCAAATCACAGCAGTGGCTGGATGCCCTCAGTTGGTAGTCCAATAAGTTTACAATTCTGAGACTCAGACAATTACTTGTCTAAATTAGATCTACCACAGCAATTAGATAGGCGAGCGTGCTTCGTGCAACAATAGGCTCCAGATTAATTTCTGTCTTTTCATTTCTTGGAGTGGATTTAGCAATTTACAAGAGTGTTCAGTCAATTTATAATAGAAATAGCGGCTACGCCGCCAGGGCCAATGGCAGGACTCGACAAAATGCATCTCAGTCTATCGGCCTGAGGGTGAATAAGATGGACGAATGATAACGCACCTATACGGCGGGCTTCGTCCGCCTTTTCTTTCTCTCTCTATTTTGTCTCATACCAGGTAATGTCCACTACACAGTATTGTATTTATAATGAAGTTGTCTTAAGGGAAACTACTCACAAATGAAGCAATGACATCATGGGGGCTATTTGACACATACTCCAAGGCTACAAGATTTACAAAGTAAGCATGGATTTCACGGTTAGGAGGCTCGCTGTTTGACTTGCGGATGAAAAAAAAACAGTGTAATTCTGCCATGCTCCGTGTTTTCGTATGCACAAATTGGTTTCCGCAAAAGACGTCATCAGTTTACAAGTCCGCGGTCTCTTTTCGTTGTGTTTTGCACAGCTTTTCTAACTGATTTACCTGCGCCAAAAGGTCTGCGCCGAAACGCGACGTACCCGAAGCAAGGGTCACATCTTTCGGTCTCGCAGCTTATCACGTGAGGACAAAACCATTGTTCCGTGCACGCAGCAATAATAAATGACGAAGAAACACAGCAAAATGGCGAAGCTGCGATGAAAACGTCGAATTTTAAATGCGAAAAGCTACGCCGCTGTCGAGAAGGAGAGCATGCGATTGCTCCCATCAGAAAAGACGGCCTTCCCATTGCGATTTTTCTAAAAGGGAAGGGTGGAGAAGTAACGATCTTGGCGGAGAGGAGCTCAATGGAGGACGCGTTTGGAGGGCACTTACAGACCCACAGACAGACAGACACACAGACAGACCGACAGAAAACATAGCGTGTTTAGTATTATGGGATTGTGCTTGGAAAATAGATTAAATTCGTCTTAATTACCCTTGTAGACAGCAAACTCATTGTTTCTCAGGTGTTTCATTTGTGTGGTCTCGACCGTCCAATAGCGCACCTGGTGTGGTTGCAGGTTTGTACACGCATTATGCTCCTCACGGCTGATAGAGTTGATATGAAATAACTGTTCAGTCGATTTTGAACAGTGCATCTCTCAAGATTTCATATTATTTTACTTTGAAAAGCTAGAACTTGAAACTAGACAATGTTTCACAAATAATTCTTGCCAACAACAGACAAAATTTGTGCATGCGCGGTGTTGAATGTCGTTTTGAGCTTGCCACCGGAATTTATAATTCGACCATTCCCAATCGCAAGATCAAAACATATGGCAGCTTTGTAATCCTGCCTGGCACAATCAGATCTCAGTACAGCTCAGGCATGCGGCAGCAGATGATTCAGATGGCTGAAGTAAACTGATATTCTGCCACTCTATTCATCCTCACCTGAAGGACCAAGCACTGCAATGAGCTTTCCAGGCGTGAATTTTCCACTGACATTGTTCAAGATGGTTTTGTATTCTGAAATGAGATTTATAGTATAATACACAACTTTGAAAATTTAAAGTGTGCCTAGGATGTAGACTTTCAGTCAAGTGCCCCTAATCACCACATACGTAAACTGTCACGCAAGGAAATTGCTTTTCCTAACTTAACCTCGAGCTGTTTACATGAGAGCTGTCTAAAATACAAAATCCTAGTGTTTCTAAATATGTACAGAAAGACTTTAGAGATATATAACATTTTGTACATACTTTCTAGAGAATAAACGGGATACTAGTTTGTAAATAATCTAAGTGTGCAGCAATACTGCTATTGCTATGTAAATAGATTTTTTCCTGTGACATCAGCCATGTGGAAGAAAAAATTGCTGATCAAGTATCTGGATAAAATAAGATGACGAAGAACAGTCAAACCTGTATTAGTGGCCACCTCTATAGAGCAGCCACCTGTGTACAAAACCACTCCTCAAAACCCCAAAACAACATTTTCAATTGAGACCAACCTGGACAGAAAGGCCACCTGTCTATAAAGGTCATTTTTCTCAGGTCCCAAAGGTGACCATTATAGAGAGGTTTCACTGTAGTTAAATTTCATTCATTATTCTACTAAAATCATTTTCTTGAAGTTTAAAACAGGGCACTAAATGATGTGAAGATGTGTACCTAGTAGCCAACTCTTTGCTTTATTTCCATCAAATGATTCTGGAGTATCAAAATGTATGTCAGTAAATTATTTTAGCGAGATTGTTGTGGTAATTTTCTAATGCATATCATCCACAAACAAGTACAACATAATAATGGAATCTAGATTTTTTCTTTTTGTAGTTGAATCCACTCTGTGTGGTTGGGCTTATTATCCAAGACTAGAAATTGGAGATCAAAATTAAACTATTTTGCCAAAAGGTAAGCATCTTACTATTTGAATATTGCAGTGCAAACAAATATGCCAATACAACCATCTTTCAAGTCAAATTACAATCTTATCAATGAGATCCACGTTCTCCTACAGCGCACAGCCATTTCACTCTGCTATAAGGCTTCCATCAACAAAAACAGAAGTCACACAAATGACTCTCTAATAAATCTGTTTGAAGCATTTGTTTGAAGGTTTGGCCAACGCAAACAATATTTTTGTATGATATTACCCAAAACATTTATTGCAATGTTCCAAGATAGGATTCGTAGTGCATATTTTGGCCCAAATAGCGGGAAAATTCTAGTTGAGATGAATCAGATTTGATTTTGTTTCTGGTAAATTGGTCAGAATAAATTGTTGGTCCTTTCCATGGTGGATCTGTAGATTCAACCGTAAACATCAGCTCCATGACAAGAAGTTTTTGAAAAATTGTTAATTGACAGAATATTAGTAAAACACACACATTTCCACAAAATTGAGCACAAACAATTCAGCAATTAGATTCTACTTCATGGTGCATTTCTAACAGAGAGAACCACAAAGTACAAGCAACAAACAAAGGAAACCTCCTTTTCTGTAAACAAGGTGCAAGACAAGTGTGAAAGTGGGGAGTGGATTACCCAGAAGAAAGAACGTGTTGCAGGGGGTTTCCTTTGCCAGAATATCAACAACAAAAACAGAGAGCCAACTGCCAGTGTATGATAACAGAATATAAAAGTGCCTGGAAAGGAGCTCAAAGTGACCAGTTGTTGGTCAAGCCAAAAATATCCAGTAACAGTTTGTTTACAATGACTAAAATAAAATAGTATTTAATATTATTTTTGTAAAAAGTTGCCCAAGTAGCACCGTTTACAAAAATCCAAATTTTGAGCAAACAGAGTGATGGCACATTGAGATTTCTCAATAGATTCCTTTTACGATTGATAAAAGTCAAATAGACAATTACACGGAAAACATAAGTAGGTATCCCGGCGCCGCAATAGACATGTTTGAATGAAATTTAGATTTGCAGCCCGCGCTACAAGAAGGTCGAATTGAATTCACTGACTTATGAAGGGTTGGATTCGCTTATAAAACATGCCAGCATGATTTCTTGCATAAGCCATGATTCCGTCCCTGCACAAGTCAGGGATTGGCAAAGTGCTGCGAATAACAATCGATTCACAAAACCACAACAATGGAGTTTCAACTTGATGGTCAAGTTACTTGACGTAATAGGTGACAGACAGCAAAGTCAGCAAGTGTTGGTGTCGAGCGACGACGCTCTGCAGGAATAAACCTAAAGTTGCGCAAAAGCACA
>OFHS01002046.1:0-22356 GCA_900245855.1 Calvadosia cruxmelitensis
TGTTTGTTGATTCACTGCATTTCCCTACACTCTCCTGGAATATTATTGCTCAACTTTTGTCGAGTCATTGTCTTTCTCGCAAAGCAGCCTAGTCCGCGCAAGATAAATGATGTGAGCTTGTGAAGAAAGAAAAAAAAACACTCCATTTTCCCCTTCTCATAGCATAGACGTCACGTTACCATGGTAACCGTGAGTCAAAATGATATTTCGTTTAATTGTATTTTTATCTAAGCATTTCCCTTCACTCTCTTGCAGAGCATGCTAAGTATCGTCATAATAACAAGTTACATACTTGGTTTAACATACTCAGTAATCTGTTTGCTACTAGGCAAGTTGGTGCCAATAATCTTTGAAAATGTCATCCAGATGAAAGAAATTTGCAAAATTGTGACACAGTAAGTCAAGAAATTTTGGGAGCTACCACACATTCCACGGCAGAGATAGGTGGAAAATCAGTTCAAATGTGTACCATCATGAAGAGCACATTAATTAAAAGGGTCAAGGTCACGGCGGTCATGACATGAGTCACATTTTTACTGATTCATGCTGCACTTGTAATCGTGGCTTTAAACTGCTCCAGAATCACCCCTCCTGGGGACGAACCAAGCTACGAACGACAATTTTTAATGAATTACTTTTCACTTTGCGCAAGGTGGAAGTCTTCATGGGCATTGTTTCTGATAGTTTTTTATTGAGTTGGCAAGTTGACAATTTATACCTATCTGCCAAAGCCTTAATGTAAACAGGAAGCAGAATTGGATGATAACACATGCGACGTCACTTTAACTTCCTATTGCCGAGACATGGAAGAGTGATCTATATTACAACAACTTAGTATAATTGAGGTAGTTACTGTCTCCGCATCATTTGATAGGTGTAGCTGACTACATCCTAAAAATGCCTCAACTGACCTTGAATATTTCCTCACAAGTCTCATCATCAATCTCCACCGTGGTAATCACTTCCTCAACATCACCAAGTACCATGTTCAAGTGTTGATCATAAGCCTGAGGAAAATGAAAAATACAGTCGCATTCGGTTAACCGGTTGAGCCCAATATATTGTTTATGTTGTGGCATGTCCCACTTATTAACAGTTGTCGATTGTTCTGGACACAATATCAGGCTTCATAACCACCAGTTGATATTGTGATGCTGCCAACAGTCGACAGTTGCACAGCTAATTCAATCGCACAGGCTGCGCTGGTTTGGAAATGTCTGTCGCACGGCTGACTTCCAGCTGCCGAAGCGCATTCTGCTGTCGGATGCCTGAGATGGCTGGCTGAGGGACCGTCATGCTCCAAATTCAAAAATTGGGCTGGCACGATCATGTCATCTAAGGCATGTCTGATCTTTCACATGGTTGGTACCAATGAGGTGATTTCTTCAACTTAGTAGTGGAAGCGGTTCAAGACCAAAAACAGTGGAGAGCCATCCGCCATGACGTCAGATGTGCACTGACATCTGGATCAGCTATGCCTATTCTCAGATAACGGTCGATACAATACTACTCAACTAGATCAGTCTTCAAAATATGATGATTGCTGATGTCCAACGAACTGAAGTGAGCAGTGGACTAAAAATAGCTATATGTGGTTTGTGGCAGTGTTGACTTTGTCAGGTGTCCATGTGATTCAAGTACGGACATTGGCATAACTATACGCCATTCTCATCAGGGAAGAGAACTAAGACTTTAGTTTAATGTTGTGAAATGAAATGATGCATAAAATATGGTGCAAAATGATTTCTAATCTGTTGCCTAAGATGTCTGCTAAATACAACAAGATATTACACAAACATGAAGTCACATTATGGCATGCTTCTGTAAATGGAATTATTTGCAGTGGAATAGGCACCTTGATTTAGCTGTGCAAACCGCTTCGATTTAGACTTGCAGACCATTTCGCTCGATTCTTTTGCAAGAGATCATTTTGAGTGCTTTGTGCCCTTGCAAGAAAGGGTGACTAGACCTACAGGCTGACTACATGGGTTGATTAAAGGATAATTTGGGCCACCAATTTGATAACTGCGCGTGCGCATGAGATTATTAGCGTTTCATACAAACTTCATGGTTACCGTGAGTTTATGCAGCGAGTTGGCAAGCTGGCATTTTACACTCACCCTCTTGTAGTTCCCGGAGCTAGTTAACTCGGTACTTGCTTATGAGTATCAGGTATCGGGTTTTGAACAAAAATGCACGCATACAAACAAACAGACATTTGTGAAATAAAGATAAGGCAATGGCCATATATTGATAATTGTCCATTACAGTCCGTTATACTGGAAAGTTCGCTTTCCGTATGCCAAAAATTACTCCAGGCAGTGCTGCTTCAAGCTTGCACCGCGCCAAAATCCGAGATTTTTAGCAGTGTTTAGTACCAATATCTTCCGCTTTCCGTTGCTGCTCCACACCTCTTAATCTTAACAAATTACAGGCCAGCTCAACGCCGAAGATATTCAGCGTAACCTACAAACTTTCCAGTATGGCGGCTGAGTACAACTTCGTATATTGGTAAGCTTACTTCTCTCAACAGAAACTTTTATTCATTCTATCCACATATATACAAAATGAATTTTTTTTCAACAGGGCCCTGTGCCACTACTGACCCACCGGTCTGTATTCTGTGCTTGCTGCGGAGAACATAAATTTAAAATTTCGACTTCGAAAATGCACGGATAAGACTCGTACAAATTCTTCTTCAAATAATTGAAGGTGCATTAAAGTTAGTCAAGATCAGATACTTGCGCGGATCAGTTGTGGAGTTTGCGCGGGGAATAAATTCTCCACGCACAGCATAAATGCAGTCTGGCTGGTCCAGTCCAGTGGGCTACTGGCCCTACTGGAAAGTTTGTAGGTTAGTGGTTACGCCGAAGATCTTCGCCTCTTCGGCGTGGAGCTTGCCTGTAATTTGGTAATTGGAGTGGCGCAGCCACTGAAATTTGAAGAAGTTGGTACTGAACACTGTTAAAAACCTTCATTTTGGCGTGGCGCAAGCTTGGAGCAGCACTGCCTGGCGTAGTCTTCGGTGTATGAAAATCGAACTTTCCAGTAAGGGCTACTACTACTAGGCTTGGGCCAGTCTGGAAAGTTCGTATGTTACGGCTACGCCGAAGATCTTCGGCGTGGAACAGGCTCCAATTTGGCGATTGGCGTGGCGCAAGGCACGGAATTTTCAAAGATTTAGTACTAAACACTGTTAAAATTATCTTGTTTTTTGGCGTGGCGCAAGCTTTGGCGCACCAACTTTCCACACTGGGCTTGGGCCTTGGGGGACCAGCCGACCAGGTCAGGTAGTTTGCGCCCGCACGGACCGCTCATCACGCAGAAACAAGAATCTTACATGAAGTCTCCCACGGAGTTCTCTGTCATTTCTCATTTTCACAAAAATCTTCTCATCCAGGCTAAGTTTGATGAGGTCAAGTGGTTCTTCCACGGCGTTGGATGTCGCTGGGGCATCGTTCTCGTCTGCCATTTTCAAATGGAATCTTTAGCCAGTCTCGCAATAACAGAATGTCCATTGTGGCCCAGAGGCTACCTTTGTTCAATCTGATGCACGTGACTCACTCAGGTGGAGACATACGCACAGTCAGTTGTACTTGAACCATGCTTCAACACGAATCGCTGTTAGGTAATTTATAATTGTTACGAGGAACAATAATTCTTTTTGATATTGTTTCTTGTTGTTGTTGCAACGTTAATGTTTTGGAAACAGTACACCCAGTTCTTCTTATTATTACATCTTGGAGTGCCTTTAATTGAAGCCATACCAGTTGACAGCTTTCTTATGGTCAAATCCCATTGCATCAGCTGAAGTGATATAGTTGATTAGCACTCTCATGCTATACGATGTACTCTGGCTATCATCAGGACCCGTTGAGAACACATCGCTCGTGTAGCATCAACAACCTACTGCTAGCATTTCATCACAATCATTGATCAGAAGAGTGTCGACGCAATGTTTGGTACTACCATTAGTTTGGTTTGAGAACGACACAGACTGAAGGGCGTGTGGCAATCTATTTCATAGATCATTGGTGTTAATTGTTGGTTGGACAAACCTATGCGTACAGAAGAAGACAAAATATCTTCATAATTCGACACAATATCACTAAAACAATACACAGAGAGCTACAGTAAACACACAAACACATGTTCTCCTACTTGAAAAAAGTATTCATATTGATACTATGAATCTTTGTCAGTCGATTAAATGGACACGGATGCCAATCGGATATTGCGTCAATGTCAGTTTGATAATATTCGCCTTGCATCTGTATAATAACACTTGAACATGGCAAATATGTGAATGATAATTCCAAGGCGTAATTCCAAATCCTCACAGTAATGCAAGACCTGAAGCCAGAAGTGCATGGTACATTTGATGTGAATCATTGTTGTACCCGCAGCTCAGAAATCTGCAGATCAAAATAGCATAGTCTTTGGCAGATGCTGTGAACACTTGGAAGCGAAATTTGCAGGCTAAATCATACAGATGCTAGAAACTCCTTACAACATTGTCCAACCACCACAAACTGATCTCTACACAAAAATAGAAACCCTATGAAATAGAGCAGTCCGCCTACTCCTCTTTCTCTGGGCAATCTCGGGCAAAGTGACCCGTCTTTTGGCAATTGTAGCAGGTTTCACTGCTTGGATTTGGGCAGTCCTTCACGCGATGGCCTTCCTCTCTACAACGGAAGCACACAGCTGTGTCAGCTTCAATTTTTGGACAATTGCGCTGGAAGTGACCACTTTCACCACATTTGTAGCACTCCACATCGTCTGCTTGGGCTTGCTCTGGCTCTGTCTTGTTGGGGCAATCACGTGCAAAGTGACCAACTTCAGAACAGTGGTAGCAACTTCTTTCATTGCTGGATGAACAGTCTTTAGCAATGTGGCCCTTTTCGTTGCACTTATAGCAACGCTCACCCTCTGAATCTTCTGTGCATTCACGAGCAAAGTGACCAGGCTTGCCACAATTATAGCACTTTCCCCCCGTGCAGTTACTTGATATGTGGCCAGTCTTGCCGCAAATGTAGCAAGAGCGAGAATTAAAGCTGCTGCCACTTGAGCGTTGTACACGCTCTGAAGGGCAGTCTCGAGAGATGTGACCACTTTCTCCACAGTTGTAGCATGCCTTGCCTAGAATGAAACAACGAAAATGAAAATAAAACAAATACCATACCAAGCAACGTCCAATCAAATTAAACATGTCTACAGGAAAATCTCAATCTAATTTGTACATATTTGAATTCTTGCTTAGGGAACCAATTAGATTCGGAAAAATTGATCACAATGCGACGTTATTGCTTGTGTTCTGATGACTTGATGAGACCGTAACACCACACTCAATCTCGGTGAGATCGTTATATAAAAGCTTACATAATTTGTAAACACTCTTCCAAAAATAATTGCTTTTTTGTTCAATACAGTGTTTGTTCAACGAGTAGGAAATGAAATGAAGGGCTCTCTCAGCTTTTTGTTGCTCGTAAATCAAAAATGCCGCATTGAGTTCTCCACAGCTTAACATCCAATTGTGCCATGTGAGCCATGCTGATTCATTTGCGCTTGGCAAACGAATGCGAACAAGAGTTATGTGAAATTCAACACCAATCACGTCTTCCATTCAAATTCAATTCAAACTAAACCAAGTGGTGAAGTCGATCAACTTGATGAACTAACTCAAAGCAAACCATTTCAACAACATGAATGAACTTGCTGTTGTCGGTTATGACGGCGCCGTTTGATTGTCTGCAAAAGGGTCCAAGCCAGAACTTGCAATCCAAGAACTCATTGGACAACAGAGTTACTATGGTTTCTATTGACATCTGTTTTCTTATGATTGTTAGTCCTACTGTCCGCTTATGTTTTTGCATGCTGAATAGTGAATATTCTATTGATCACCCACACTCTGGAATCGTTGATTGTTCGCTCTTTGTTTCGCTTTCATAATTATTTATTCGTTTCTGCTTCATTGGATTGAACATTTGAATTTGTAAATAAAATTGATTTCTACTCCTTACAGTAAGACAAAGCACACATAGATAACATCAACATGAAAATGCATTTCACACTTTTTGACGAATTCCTTCAAACAAATCTATTTTTAACCCTAATTCGATTACTCATTGATTACTGGAAACAAATAATCGATCAATTAAAAACAATAATTGGCACTCCTTTAGTAAAAGGTATGTCTTCTATAAAATAAGCAACATTTGTCTTGTTACTTGTTCAAAGCCGCCGTACATACAATTTTAAACATTAAACTTCAAATTTTCTATCAGTTCCAAGCCAAGCAATGCATACTTTATATGCTTGCTGGACGAGTATTTCGTATTTAGCGTGTTTTGCCCCAGAAGATTACATTTGCCGCATGTTTAGGATGCAACGACGCATGAATAACAGGTGTTGACAATGTCTGCATGGAGCAAACCTTGTCTCAAATGCTGTTGAGCACATATGTTCTGAACCACATCAGAAACTATTTATGAGTGCGATCTGACGTGTTTGCTTGATTGGCTGTTGTCTACTGTGACATGAGTTGAATACCATTACTGGCCTTCCGTTTAAATGTTTTCAATTAAAGGCACCCTGGCGCTCTGTGGTGGTCGCACTGCCTTCGGAGTGGTGGTACGTCTTACAAGGCTCAGAGAAGACAATTGGAACTCAGTGAAGTTTTCAAATTGTTTATATGGTAGCTGTGTACAATGTGACGAGACAAACATTTCATAGAAGACCTTTCTAGCTAGCTTTCTATTGACATGACATTCAATATGTTCTTGTTGCGAACGAAGTCCGCACGACCTCTGAAAGCTCTCAGTCACTTAGCGCAATTTTGACAAAAGAAGCAAACGTTAAGTGGTCATAAATCCATAACCACGTCCATTTGCAGTACAAAATTAGGTCATTTTGTTACTGGATAAAACTGCTCAACAAATGGAAAGTTATAAGAAAATCGAAGAGGGTGAAGGTGTAGTGGCTGACGCGCATCTTTTGTTATGTAAATATCTACGTCGTAATTAACGTAATCATGTCACTTGTAATAAGTAACCGCGTCAAGCTGTAATTATCCTCTTTCGTTTCTATCTCTCGTTGTGTTAAGACCTCGTGTTGCTGCGTCCGTGACATAGAGCTCTGGCTACTACGGACATAGATCCCTTCGCCATCTCTCCCTGTCACGGCCAGCTTTCTACCAAATACATTATATCTGAATCAAACAAACAACAATCGTATTATATTCTCTTACAAAAAGGCAAAACCTNTTGTCGATTTTGCGTCGATGACCCATTAAGATAAATTATTAAAGCATGGAAACTGCAAGCAAAAACAAATCAAGACTGGACTATGGATTGATCTGTCAACATTTGGAAATTGACCAATTGGACCAACAAGAAGCATCGGAGTTGGTTATCCAAGATTCTTGCCTTTTCAAGAAAAGTGTTTCTACTGCTTCAGGCCCTATTATTGACTCTCAATACGTTCATGTTGAGCTGCATAGACCCAATATTTCTTTAAAATTAGACAGAAAAGCACCAGTGGCTCATAGCTGCTAGATGGAACTGAGCCTGTTGAATTGTCCTAACACAAAATACAGAAACTTTCATGGTCTTGGCATGCTGGAAAGAAGTTTCTATCAGTGGAGCAATAAATATTGGGATACTTCGTGTTCATCTTTTTATCTATATAAATCGCTAGATAATGATGATAACCAAACAAGAAAGAACGGCTTACTAAATGAACTGCAAGTCGTTCAAAAACTGCGCCTCCCCACGTGACGCAACGAGTGCAATTTGAAGTTCGTAAGCTAAAATTAAAAGAGTACCGCCTATGGAGTATCGACCCAGGACGACCCTCAGTAACTCATCATCATTTCAACTAAAGCAATCTTAGCCAGCACATCACAAGGAGACAAGAAGGCAGGAAACAGTTCCCAAATTCAGAGCAAGGAATAGCACATGGTAGATTGCGAAGGGGATGCGACAGAACAGCCCAAAAAACTACTGACAGTCTGACACTCATGGCCAGCAATCTCTTACAGTACAATAAATTGACAAGGCTTACAAAGTTATATTTGGGTTTTTCTGGCTACAGGAATATGAAAAAGCAGAATAGGAATTGAAAGACAAATCCAAATGAAAGAACGATTTTTCGTCACTAACCTGATTTGCAATCGCGGGACACATGGCCCAATTTACCACAGTTGTAGCATTTCGCTCCAGACATCTTGGATTTTGTCTGAATGATTTACTTGCTACAGTACCCAAATACAATGACAACGTTCTTTCGTTGCCTTCAGTGTCACAGAGCAGCTCCTCTGCCCCAACCAAAATCCCTTTCGCTCACTTCGCCACCTGATCACGGACACGCAGTTGTTGAAGGAAGAACGGGATCCACGTGCAAAAGAACGTACTCGGCGGAGGTGGTCTTGTAAGTTACTGCGAGAAGTAGCTGTGAATAACCAATGGTCGTAGATAATCAGCTTATTAGACCAATCACCATGTCATGTTTTTATTTCGTAGTGCTGTCATCAGAGCCTCAGTTGGGCCTCTCTTCATCTGATGAGGCTAATCAAAGATTCCAGCCTTATTGAGGATCGCCATGTGCAGCTGAGCTGAGCTAGGACGATCATAAAATGGTGAGAAACTGAGGAAGTTTGCTGTTGTAGAGTGTTTACTCATGATTTCACATTACGAACTTTGAGGAAGTTATAGTCTACTTTTAGAGGTTTAAAAGCTATGATATGTTTCTTCATTCAAGTTGAGCATTGAATGATTGAAAAGACAGCGATATAGGCCCATCGCCCATCGGGTATCGGAGGTCAGAGGACGGCTCAGNGGTTCTCTCTAAGTTGAAATTGAATTCATTCCATCCTTTCTTCTTTGATATTAGTTTCATTATTTCAAGCAATTTTTAGAAATATTTTTTTTAGTATAACCATATCGTACTGTACATAGAAAATGTTGTGACTGAATTACATAAATATTCTTCCGGACCATGCCTAGGCCTACTGTTCACGTCTCTGTTGGTTTTGTGTCGCCTGACCTTAGTGACCTGTAGGTTTTATATCAAGTTCCAAAGTAAGGCAGGTGTATGTAATAGGTGTGCTAATAATATCCAGACTGATTGTTTAACGGAAGCAGACCCTATAATTTGCAGTTTCCTTTGTTAACTTGTGTTTTAAATGCGCAACTTGTACTAAACTACCGGGATTTAGAAAATCTATTCCCCGTTAAATACAAGGCTTTTCTATGATCTATGATATACGCACGATTCAAGAGATGTTGCTGGACGTCTTGTGATTACTGGGTTTCTACTGATGACGTTCCCTTTCATTTTAGTTGCGACGTCAAGTTCGACTTCGCAAGGAGTATCTTTATCGAAAATCATTAGAAGATCAAGAAAGAACAATCCACGACAAGAAAAAGCGATTACGTCAAGCATTAGAAGGTGAGTGCCAAATTGAAGGAAAAAGTCAATTATATAGATTAGGGAGGTCCAAAAACGTGAGTTCAAAAAGTTTAGGTGTTCAAGCGGAATCGATCAAATATAAACCTGGTAAAGTTTAGGCAAGATTCGCTATCGCTAGGTGGTGGCGCAAGTTGATTTTATATTTCACCATATTGCATTCAATCCTCTTCTCATGCAATAGAAAAGCTCTCAAAAATTAGACGCGATTCATTTGCAATGTCTTTTGTGACACAGTCGTTTCATGTTTCTTATCTTGGCAACGGTTGACTATAATTGGATCTCACACTGTTGCAAACATCCCTCGATTTACCATGATGAAACCATTCCAATGGTCATGTCAAATCTTTGAGGAGTTAGAACCTTATATTAATAAAAACATGGACTTTACCTTCAAGACGTCAGTTCAGACCTTTTTTCAGAGTAATTTGATCAATGCAGACACCTAAACAAAGAACTTGAAATGAATAAAGGTGAATGAGTCTGTATATCTGTGATTGCTGCATTAATTGATATCCAGGAAAATATTGCATTATCCATTACAAGTGAGCTGTGTTTCAAGAGAAATTCTTCAGAAATCCCGAAATAATGCATAAATTGACACAAGCGTGCGGTCAGTTGCACGCTGCTGATTTTATGGTAGCTTTTTTATGGCCACAGCAACGGAGGTGCAAAACATCTTGTTGCATGACATTACCATCAACCTCAGCCGCACAAAACGAATGACAACTTGGTACTGCCTTATGACTGTTAAGTCTGCCAGGAACCCAAGAGCAGAACATGTGATTTTTGGGTGAACAGAAAGGAGAAATGAGGATGTTAACCCTCACACAAATCAGCAAGCGGGGTAGAAGTTTTTTGGCGTCATACCTGGTTTCAGACAAACAGACAGAATTACGAATATACGATAATTAGTAATCTTGAATTACCTTGATTTTGGCTGTCATGGCGATCATTTATTTTTTATTTTTTGTAAAAGAAAGTATTGAAGGGAATGTCCATCTTACAAAATTGACACCAGTGTGTAATTCAACATGCGCTTGAGATCTTCATCCAGAAACAGAGTTGTTAGAAAGCTGCTCTGCTTTTGTCAGTGACACTGTTCCCATAAGACGCACAGGGAATGAAGTTTCCCACTGTGATCATGCGACATGAGAAAAGTCTAGCAGCGGATGTTTTGATGTGAAGATTCATGATGAGATAGTTTTTCAATCTGCACTTTCTGGTGGATAAAGTTTTCACTGTGAAAGAGCAGATAAAGCAACTGTTATGACAAATGTTTAGATCTAGACCTATGAATGGAATTTGGTGTAAAATTGACAAAACGTATTAATTAATCTGTTTGAAAAATTGATTTAAAATCGCGTTGTGGCGATCAAGTGATAAGAATTGCATGTGCGGTTTCCTTTTCTGCTTTGCAGATGGCAAGCCTATACCAACTGAGCTTCGGAGAGATGAAGGGGATTTGAGAAAGCTCATTCAATACGATGACGAGGCTCACGAGGGTAAACATTACACCACCCTTATTGTTGCTGCGTCATACCATCTATAGAGCACTGTAGACATTTGTTTAGAACTCAAACAATAGTAGGTTTGACTTGTTCTCCTGGTAGCCTGCCGATGTCGTGCTGGAAATGAAGCAACTTGTAGCTTTCAACTTCTCAAGTGGTGAAACACACACGGTCCAAGCAGAGCCAGGGGAGTAGGATGAGCGAGTCAAATCCTCTTATACGTCATAACAATTATTGCATGCTGTTGTTGCTATTGTGTTGCCCTTTAAATTATAATGTGAACTGTATGAAAGCGCTCTGTGGGGATCTGAAATTTGTCCAGTTATAGCCTGCTCTGGAAGTGGACGCCAGGCAATGTATGATGTAATTGTGCATTAGTAAGTACAATAGTGGTAATGTCAGAGGTGGTTCCATGGTGATTTACGGTGGCAATGGTTGCAGCGCCAACAGAATGTCCTAAGCATTGTAGACCTACACGACTGAAATATGATGACAGACGTTTCCTTACTTTGGAGAATGATAACGCTTGTCACATAAAATATAAATTTATATTATTTTCTTTATAAAAGATGTAACTGACCATGTGGATGACGAGTACGCATGGGCGGGGGTTGCAGACCCAAAGGTCATGATCACAACATCACATAATCCAAGTGCACGGCTGAAGCAGTTTGCCAAGGTATGTCCTCTTGAGTCGCATCTTGAGTTGCGTCACTTGATACAGTCTGTAGTAGACAGGATGTTTCTCACATTGCAAGTTTGCTGTGGTTAAATAGGCTTTTTTCATGTTGTTTCATTGTGTCTTGGTTGCCATGTCAACTAATTATAGTAGCGATTGTCCTGCATATTTTCCTGATTTGCAAGTTGACTGTTTGCCTTACACACAACTTTGACTTTTGCCATCCTTCGCTTCGTTCTCTGTAGGAATTTCGCCTCGTCTTTCCCAACAGTCAGCGTCTGAATCGTGGCAACTATGTCATCAATCAACTTGTCTCGGCATGCCGAGCTAACGAAGTGACAGATCTGCTGATTTTGCATGAGCATCGTGGCGAGCCAGGTTGGTAATTTTCATCTCGAAGTATGTTATCGATTAGTTGGTGGAATTTCGTTTTGTTGTGGATCCTTTGTTCTGAGCGCTCGTGGAAGTTAGCACATCAACAAATGCGGCCTGTGCCGTGTAAGCCTGCTTCCTTAAATGTTCATTTGGATTTGTTTATTGCAGATGGGTTGGTTGTCAGCCACTTGCCGTACGGACCAACCGCATACTTTTCTCTGTCCAACACTGTGATGAGGCATGATATTCACAACAAAGGAACAATGTCAGAGGCCTACCCACACTTGATATTTCACAATCTGAACTCAAAACTGGGAAACAGGGTGCGTGTTATTGCTCATGATACTATCAAGTATCAACAGATCATTTTATGAGAGTGATCAAGTGGTATGATGGCATAATTATGTTTGCTGTTTTAGTTTCATTCTTATTTCATCACCAAATTGTTATGATTCACACACTCCTGAAGTAACTTTTTATTCTTCTGCCTTGCATTGGCATATATTGTCAGTCAAATCCACTAACAAAGTTATGCAAGGGAAAAGGTAATCTGTCGATTTAAGTGAAGATCCGATAAAGTGGACAGTCGGACACCTTTAAACCCGGTTCAAATGATGTACTTCTCATGTGTTGAACTAAGTTCAATTAAGTACAACAAAAGTGTGATTCAAACAATGAACTCACTTCAGACAAACGAAGTGGTAAGCGTAGGCCTAAACAAAATTGGCATCTCTGAACCACCAGAAGCGTGTTTATAGTAAGTTTTGTCCACTACAAACCACAGACATGGAAAAGATCAAATTGTGACAAACTTAATTCATTCTGGCAAACTCAATTGATTCAAACAGCGTGCAACTGACACACTTCGTTTATGACCACGCCTTTAATTGACTTCAGCTCATGACAAATATGCCATTTGAAATAGGCCTAAAGTTTCAAACAGAATCTGATTAATGGGAATTATTCTAGACCTTTCCGCCACCCTGTGCCGCCATCGCGCATATTGATGCTATCTGAGTGTGCAATGGACGGTAGTACCTGCTCTTCATCATTGTGCCATGACTGGTACACATTAGACCAAATCATGTGGACACAGTCTTTTGTATTGGAGCTAATTCTCAGTTGGTCAAATGGTGTCATTAACTTTGTAGGTTCAGAACATTCTCAAATACCTTTTCCCTGTGCCAAAAGATGACTCAAAACGAGTGATTACGTTTGCAAATCAGAAAGACTTCATCTCCTTCAGGTATGGCATAGATTAGACGATATTTGCATAGGAAAGAAGGTATAATTTACAGGTGTATTTTGAAAGAATTTCAATTTGCTGTCTGCTATGGATTTTTCCATTCATACGTGAACGCTTGGAAGCTTATTGTATCTTGAAGGTATCCAAGATCAAGTATTGTCTAGAAGTGAAAAATAACTAGTTGTAAACAAAGTTACTAGTTACTTTGAAAAATTAGTATCTAGTTACTGTTAAAAGTTACTTTCAATGGAAAGTAATTAGCTACTTCAAAGAGCTACCTAAAAGTATCTTTTCAAGTAACTAGTTACTTCACAGCCCAGCATGGATATGATGTAATGTCACCTACGTGTTCCATTGTGTGTTGTGGCTGTTTGCAATGAAACAATGGACTATTGGCTGAGATTGCCAGCAGTAGACGTGCTGCTCGATCCAGCAACGACGCACCGAGGAGGCTCTCGGATGCTCTGGCCTCTCCTGTTTAGTTTAAGAAAGGGAGCAGTGCCATTTTGAGCATTGAGAAGGCCTAATGCACTTTACCCAAAGGGGGGCCTGATTTTAACGATTGCTGTAAATAGCCCAAAACTTACTGTAGTTTAAATGTTCGCCCTTTGGCATATCAAAGATGTTGCTTTTGCTTACAAACAGTAAATCAGGGAAAATAAACTCAGTAGCACTCTGCAGTTGATTGCACACTGCATTAGATCTCAACATACTGTTACTTTGAGCTTTGAACTGACATTGAGAAGAGACTATCCAGACTGAGGGTCTAAAGCATGTGCTTTGAGTGCCTACTGATTAAAACGGCCCTGAAAGGGAGTGAACGCGGCTGGTCTTCTGATGCTGTTTATTAAATTGTTGCTGTTTGCTCTTGCGTTAGGCATCACGTCTACAAGAAAGTGGATGGAAAAGACATCCAACTGACTGAAGTTGGTCCACGATTTGAAATGAAAAGTGAGTTGCCATCCGTGCTATGCTTAGATTCATTTAAAATGTTGTTGCTCTTGGTGATGACTAAGATTGACAGGTGTCGATCATAAAGTATTCACTTCGCTGCTTTCTGATTTCCAGTTTACGAAATAAAACTTGGCACGGTGGATCAAAATGAGGCTGATACCGAATGGAAGCTGAAGCCATACATGAACACATCGCTGAAACGAAAATTCCTGTCCGAGAAACAGGATGCATTCAGTTAACGGGTTCAATTTGAGCAGATCACCGCTCGTCTAATTTCAATGATCTGCCTGTCCGACGCTCGTTCCTCTGACCACGTGGCACATGGCGTCCATCTGATAATCACGGCGCACATCGCTCTCGATGGAAAATCGGGCGCCTATTGTTACAGATTGATGTCAGCATGCTGATTTGAGTTTGTGCCTGATTGTTTTAAGATACGAAGCAACTGACCTCTTGTAACTGCTGTATATTGTAGCTTGTGCTTCCATTGAATAATAGAGATCTTTTAAATGTTCTGCGCGTGTGGCCTGCGTCTATCAATCGCCAATCTGCCATCATGCTGCCATCATGCTGCCATGACAGCACTCCACTTGTTGTTGTCATGATGACTAGGATTAGGTTTGTGCAAGGTGCGTTACTTTACCACTTGGCTTGTGCAATTAATACCTGTGTGTGACTTGAGCAAGGCGCAAACGGAAGCGTGGCTGTCTGTCTGCCTGGTATTATGTGTTGCTGGTCAGTAAACGCAAGATGACCCTTTGCCGTTCGGTGTTTGCCTTCATTCGTCATTGGAATAGTACTGCAGACGTACCAACTCATATATACATAGATATTATAGGGCTGAAAAGTAATGTGATGAATACTCATCTGACTGAAAGTGCCGCGGTATTGCCCTTGCATTGCATGTGATGACGCCAATGGGGCGAAGTGCGAGACCCACGAGTGATTCGCAGCATGGAACTTATCACACAAAGGCCAGGAGGTACTTTTTCCAGTCAAGTGTCTCGTCGTTATCAAACACCAACAAGCGATCTGCCTGGTTGTGGACGCGATGAGGTTGTCAACAGAGTGTTTCATTGTGCTGCTGGCGATTGCCTGTCTGAGTGCCATCGGTCGTTGCAGTACGATGCGACTGAGAGTGGACCGTCGCTACGATGGAGATGTCTTCAACATCTACGGTCTCTGCCTTCATTGCAACAGAAGCCGTGCCTACTCTATTGACATTCCATGTGCCCATGGCGATTGTTGCGCGCGATGCAAGTGCATTGGCAGTGGAACACTGTTCGTTGATCGTGGACACTGGAGTGCCGTCGGAGTATGCACAAAAAACCTCGCATTCGATTCGGACGACGGTGAGACAAATGATCTCTTTCCACGCGCAGTTTATGCAAATGTCCGAAAGTAAGCTGCGCAGCGCAAGCAATCCATATTGCCTTCTCTCGTACATTCGGTCATGTGTTCCCGTCCCCCCGTCCCGGGAACTGAAAATTAGCATTGGCAGCATGAATTATTTCATGTGTTGTACTTTTCAATAGAATTTTAACTTGGCCTTCTAGTCTGCAGCTTGTTCTTCTTGCTCTTAATTTTCTATGGACTTGAGCGTCGATATGGTTTGTATGAAACCGTACAGTCAGTTTGAATTCATTAATGATACAATACAATGGACTAACATGCTTCTTTGCATGGAGCAATGATACAACGTGTTGATTATAGAGCAAATTCCTGACAGAGAAACTTTTTGATTTATACCATTGGAGCACACGTTTAGCTGTCACTAATTGCTAGGCGAAATAAATTCTGCTCCATGAAAAAGGTTATTTGTAACTTAATGGATGTTTTGGATTAAAAGTAACGTGCTATGTATTGTTGTAGACCAGTGACGTTAGTACCTGAATTACGTCACTAGTCACCAGTCGTTCTGTTTTATCTTGGTACTGGTTCTGAGAGGTGGTCGTGGAAATACACTTGCCTCAGGAATAATTATATGTTTTGCTATTCGTTGCAAATCTTGGTAATCCTTTGTCGTTTGCTTGCTTACTGAGAACATTACGTAACACACGTACCGCAGACGCATTCGCTCAGTGCTCTTAAAGTACCTCTTACTATACCTTGCAATCATATTGCCAGTCTCGACTGCACGTACCCTCGTGACCACGTGCTTAACTAGATGTCTTGCGATGTGTACTTTCAGTGTTGTCCCCTTCGAAGTGTCATCTCTATTTAGCCGGCGGGGAGAGCCCCAGGGCGTTGTTCTCTTCTGTGGTCATGACGGGGGCTGCCACTTTGGATAAACTCGTGGATTCAAGCAACAATCCCGCGCCTCGCCTATGCGCCGCCGACAGACCGACCGTGTGGGACGGTATCAGATGGGTTCAGCCTCCTTCGTCCAATCCGACAAACGACGACTTCTTAATTTATTACCCTAGTTCCCAAAGCAACCGAGTCTATCCAATTCTGCAAGTGAGTTACTAATGTGACCATCACTTTGTGAGTTTGTGTCATCTATGACGTATGTAATAAGTATCATTAATTATATGATAATTATGATAATTATAATTATGATAATTATATGATGATTATAATTATATGTCCATTTGAATGAACTATCCAATATTATCAGATTTGCGAATCTTGTTTGCGCCACAATGAGTCATGTGGACAAAATGAAGGCGATGGGTCGTAGATGGTATGCCCTATCCCGCGCGTGATCGCATTTGGCATGGTCTGGGCTCTCATCGTCTGTCACAATGCTAATTGCTCTTACTCGCTCGACAAACTGAAAATCCGAAGACTGAAGGTGTCTTCGTTGCGCGAGCTAATCTCGACTCCGTCCGCGTAGGCATTACGCTCGTTCGACAACGCTTGAACGTCCTTTCACTTTCTTTTAGTTTTTCGGCGACAGAGTGAGCTACGAAGGAAGAATCGTCCGCGTCACAATAGTCTGCGTGGCATATACGACCTGCGTGATGTTCAAAGTCAAAGGGAGTCACGTGTGTGAGTACCAGTCCCCTTGCAGTTGAGCCTCTCTTTTGTTCACTTAATTGACGTTCTTCTGCCAATGTTCTCCTTCGTTGTTAGATGACATCTCGACTCCTCTTTCCGTGAGCACTCAAGCACCATCGACGACGATGACAGTAACCATAGCAACCAAGCTGCTGAATCTCACCACACCTTATCCAGTCTCACATTCGCCCAATTCCTCTCCAGGCCCAATGTCTCATTCACCAGAAACGGCAAGTGGATCTGATTCGTTGTCATGGATACATTTAATTGCTTACATCACTTCTATTTGAGGACTGCATAGCTTTGGAGCTGGAGGTCTTTTCAAAACCGATTCAAATGAAACCCGCATGGACACACGAGCAGATCTCCTCCGCTTTAACGATACTCAAGCGGCCTCTTATTCAACAAAATGTAGATGATAATGATATCTACAGTTGGAGGCTGTCCACGTGTCCATGATCACGTGGTTATCGTTATGTCAATTAGTATGCGTTGTCTTCTGAATCTATCTCCGTACAGCAGAAGGAGGTCGCCGTTGAGTTGAATATGCTTCTTTCCTTCGCTTTCCAGACGGTGAGAAGCACGACAGGTGACGCCATCACAGATGACGACGCAGACACGTGGATGATGATCCTTGCCATTGTTGCCATAGCGCTTGCCCTCGCATTCGTGGGCACTGTGGTCTTGTTTCTGAAAATGAGATCCAGGTGAGTACCAACAGACAAACACCATGGCAAACAGCAATTCTGTAACATTCATACGCATTGCTGGATGACTTGCACTCTTCATCTTTCCACAGAGGCAGACGGACGAAACTGGACACGGAATTGGTGAGTTCCTTTGCGAACAACACTTACTGCAATCTGTGTGACTTAGAAGAATTTCTCCTTTTCATCTTCACATGAGGCCCTCTTGATGTTTAATAGCGTATTTTTATTGCCATCAGAATGCACCAGCGAATAAGGCATCCTCCATAGCCAAGAGCACCAAACGAGGTTAGATCATGAGGATTGATATCATCCTCTTGTTGCTTGGTAACCAACTGGACACACCCTTAGTCGTCTGCTTCTCTGTTGCCTCATGATGAGATCATTTTCGTTCTCTGTCCTCAGATGTCAACGGATGTGTTGCTGCACCAAAGAGAAAGAAGGCTCTCGCAATGACGCACTCCACAGAGTCAACAGAATGCATTGTCATGGATACCAACTATGACATCATCAATGATGCACCTTCTGGCAATATGTACCAGGCCCTGGACCTTCCTTCCACCAAGCAGCGCGCAACGGACTTACCGCTTTCCTCTCTGAAAAAGACAAGCGTTCAGCAAGAGCCGTTACCAGGACAACAGCAAACATCCAGAGTGGCACAAGATGCACTCGACGATAGTACTACTCAGTCACATGGTGATCCTCGTTCTAATGGACGCCATCCGAAGCTGATCGAAACGAGGTCGTGTGAGTCGCAGCCTATGGACCATTACCAGTCGATTTCAGCGGATGATGTGTCTGAGTACACGACCTACTTCACCCTCGATGGCAAACAAGAAAAGGTCATGGCACCTATAGAGGTCACCGGAAGTAGCTACACATTGCCCACTAACAATGCACTGCGATCGGAAGATGGTTATGATCTTGTGAAAGCGCCAGTGGTCGCGGTGCAGGCTGGGAACGATGATGAGGTGTACTACAAACAGGTTGTCCCTGAAACGGGCGACCATTACGCGTCACCTTCCGCGACGTCACGCGACGTAGACGCATAATGGCGGTTGCTTCGTTTAACCTTTCATCGACATAATCGATCATCCTTATATTTGATGCTATTTAAATCTACTAATTTGTAGCATGATTTACGTCACTACTCCCTTGTACTGTCTTACTAACAACTTAATCTTACTCCTGCGTTGGGGGCACAGTGTTGGGGGGAGGGGGTCATTATCATGACGATGGTCCAAATGCGCTGTCCCACATTCTGAATTGTTATTGCGATGACATGTAACGCCTTGTGTCAGCAACGGCAACTCTGTCATCCTGCAGCACGCGATGCGCGCACACGACCATCCGAAGTTATGGCTACCTTGATCAACAGCCATCACTTTATGACGCCCTTGCTGTTGAAGCTCCAAGCACTGATTTGTTCATGGGATGGTAGGGGTAGGACGAACAACGACCAATGTGGAGTGGTAACTGATCGCCAGGCGCAGCGTGAATGCCATTGCGACAAGTGGTTTGCACTTACCAACAGCCGCGTGCTGCTCGTGGTGACGCTGATTTGGTCAATCAAAAGGAAGTTGCATTCGTCACAATTCTCGTTTGACATCGACCGCAGGAGGTCTACTTGTTCGTCTTTCGTAGCCGACGGCCACTTTGATTGTACAGCAGTCTGCAACACCATCTATTGTTGATTGCTCCTTGGCTGATGCGATGAGGTTGATTGCGACGATGCATCTGGTGCTCTTTGCCGTTGTCTCGTTGTTTGTTGACGATGGCCGTTGCCTTGCGGTGGAAATTTTGCGGCTGAGAGTGGACCGCGATCCAAGCGGCGATGTGTTTGCGCTGAACGGGCGCTGTCTCCATTGCAACAGAAGCAATTCCTATTCTGTCCGTTCACAATGCACGCAAGGAGGTTGTTGCACTACGTGCAGATGTAAAAACACTGGAACGCTGGTCGTTGATAACCATGACACATTCGACTCTTCTCGCGCAGTTGGCATCTGCTCAATGAACCCGTCGTTCGACTCAACAGGTGAGTTCCAGCCACCATTGTCTGAGTGTCTGAAAGAGAAGTGTGTTCGGATATAAAAAGAAATGACACCCTTGAGCTTCAAGGACTACATGATGACGCTAAATTCCGTCTCGTTATCGCTAGCTGCTTTAACTCTAAACTAATGTACAAACCCTTGGTACGAACCATTGGGAGCATATCTGTACATTTGTACGCTCAACTATGCTAACGTGTACTGTATAAAGAAGGGCTTGGCACTAGTATTGCATAAGCAGACCATTGCAACTATTTCGTTGTAGTCTTCCCTGGCCTCAAGTGCGCCTACTATCTTGCTGGCAGTGAGAGCCCAATGTCGAAGTTCGCTTCAATGGTCATCGGTCAAAGCTCGTCGCTGAAAGCCGTCGTCAGTGTCGGCAATAGACCCGCACCAAATAAATGTCTGACCCAGAACCCCACAGTGTGGGATGGCTCCCGGTGGTTTTCGCCCCCTTCTGCAAGACCCACCGATGACTTCATTATCTCTTACCCATATGACGCGATCAATAACAGACACGTGTACCCTGAGTTGCAGGTAAAGGCGTATCCATAGGCAACGGCCTGCTCAAGGTATTCATCTCGCTTGCGCATCGTGACGTTTCCTGCATTTGCTGTCTCTCGTTTAGTTCTTTGGTGACATTACCAATTACCAGGGCAAGATCGTCCGTCTCGAAATGATTTGCGAGGATCACAGCTCTTGCATTATGTTCAAGGTCAAAGGGACAGCCTCGTGTGAGTGTAGTCTTGTACAACAGACAGCATACCCAGGGTTCTTTGTTTACTTGAGTTCATTCATTGAGACGTCTGCAGTCATTTTAATTTTTTAGGATATCTGCATAATTCAAGCACTGACTTTAACACATGTCTTCCAATTAGATCATTCTGCGAAGGGCATTTCTACCGTTGCCGTGTGGTGTGCTTGTGTGATGCTGTGTCTATAATATGAGCAATCTCTTCTGTTTTCAGACAACTTCGCCGCCGCCCCTATCACCACGGCAACACCGATCACCGACGCCTCTAGCAATGCGACGGCAATTGCTCCTCGGAAGGCCATCACTCCTCAACCTTCGCCTTCTCTAGGTACCAGCCCACTGCCTGAGTCACGTCTTACCAAGGTGCGGCACGGCATCGTTAAATGCTATAAACTACTATTTGTTGTTAGGTTTCAATGTAGCTGGTCTTCCGTTTGAGCGTCCAATTGTCTGTTTTCCATCGTATAGGCGACAGTGCCGCGTCAATTGCCATCGAGTGAGAACGAAAGCAACAACGGGATTCTCATATTGGCCGTGGTTGTTGCTGTGCTGGGCTTGGCATTCGTTGTCATGGTTGCACTGTTTTTGAGACGCCGTGTGAGGTGAGTCTACTGATGATATGCTCTTCTGCATCTGCTGCAAAGGGAAAGTTTCGCGTTTTGGTTTCGTGAGTTTGTGACTATGGTTGGTCTGGCTGCATTCGCCCATCGGAAGACAGCTTAATGTTCTTCCTATTCCTTTGCATCGTCTTAATTGTTTCTTGATTTTGTATGTTTTGCAGCGGAAGACAAGGAGGCTTGAATACTGAATCGGTATGCGATCATACTCCGAATTTTGCGACATTATCTATACCATCCGCTAGCTAGCCCGCTCAATCCGCCTTTTGTATGCTCTGTAAATGACGCTTAATTTGTCGTTGCAGGGTCACGAGATGAAAGAGGCAAAAGTTAAAACTAATTCAAAACAAGGTTAGATAACAATTGCTACGATTGTGCTAAAAGCTATCCCTGTGTGTAACTATGTTCGCTGCCTGGTGCGTATGCGGTCTAACAAATAGATCTACTGTATACTCGCTAAGGCCAATGAAATGGATTACATTTGCTATGCAGCTGCAGTAAGTAGCATACCTTTGCATGAGTCTTGACTCCATCCTGTAAGATCATCTTGTGAGCTCAGCCAAGGCCCATATGTTGAATGCCAAGTGACCCTCGCGGCGCTGCTTGCACTGAAGGACGACAGATCTAGAATGTGCACGACGTCATCCGCTGTGCTGTTGTCATGGTTTCGTGATTATGACCGCTGTCTCCTTTCCTTTGCAGCATTCGATGGCCAATCAGCCGCACCGCACAAGAAGAAAACGCTCACGATGACGCGTAGTACAGAATCAACAGAATTCATTGTGACCGACGAAGACTATGACGTCATAGATGCTCCTTGTAGTATGTACCAGGCCCTAAACCTCCCTTTGGCCGAGCTGTCTACAACAGACTCATCGCTTCCTTCAATAGATGTTCAGCAAACGCCTTCACAGGTTGATCCTCGTTCTAATGGACGCCATCCGAAGCTGATCGAAACGAGGTCGTGTGAGTCGCAGCCTATGGACCATTACCA
>OFHS01002047.1:0-20798 GCA_900245855.1 Calvadosia cruxmelitensis
CGAGGGTGGTGGTGGTGGCGGTGGAGGCGGTGGAGGTGGGGGTGAAGTGTAGTACATGGCGGGAGGGGGTGGCGGTGCTGGTGCTGGTGCTGGTGCAGAAGAGACAGCTGCAGACGAGAGGAAATGAGAAAATTAGGTACAGAACAGAAACAGCATCATCCGCAATAAAACATAGCAATTAATGAGAATGGTTTTGGCACAACCATCACGCATACAAATACGGTAAGAGAAACCGGTAATATTCCTCTAAATGAGCTGCCTTCGTCAACATAATGTATGATTACATCAGGAAGAAATCATCAATATTTATCACTTACGAGTGCATGTGTATCCGTTGCCTTGGTAACCAGGTTGGCATTGACATACTGACGTAACACACTCTGCCATGTAGCCGCATTTTCCGCTGCAGCCGGTGTCACCTGAACACGAAGTGAGTATAACACAGCAGATCATTGTTGTGTCACATTGACTTACCTTTTACCGTCAGTGCAAACATAATTTAAATAGAAAATAACACTTTTCACGAGTAAACTAATTCAGCTTTTGATCACTTTCGTTGCCATATCTACATTTTATTTCGAAGTAGTGACCGATTGAAATCAGCTTCTTTATATGAAACAAATTTCGTAAAGTTAAAACTTTCTTCAAGAAAACGTACGCGTTGTTAAGACATTGTACTTTATAAAGAAGAAATGACCCAGATATAAATATAATTTGTTATTTTCTTATTCCAAAAGATCACTACTCGCAGTGCAATCTTGCTTCGACTCGGGATAAAACAGAACTACAATTGGTATTGCCTAGCCTAGCCTGGAGTCTACTTACTTCTCACGCATTCGTATCCGTTGCCAACGTAACCAGGTCGGCATTTGCAATGGCCGTTGATGCATTTAGCATGTGGGTCGCATCTGGCACATTTGTCGACTGGAATTCAAACAAATAGGAAAGAATATTATCCTAATGGCTGTTGCGTGATTCAACTACGTGATTTTGGCAGCTGATAGTTACCTCAGAATAATAAGCGCCAAGCTCAACACGTAACCACTCACAAATTCTCTTGGAATAATACTGAAACCTCTACCCCTGTGATTTCTACAGAGCTGAACTTAGTTTGCAGATGGTCATTTTCTCAGAAATTACATGCTGTTATAAATTGTGTTGGGTGTTTTCAAATATCTTACATAACATGAAGCAGAGCATGATAATGTCTTCATATTGTATTAAATTGAATGTAAGACTATTTTGATGAAAATGATTTCTCGTTTAGTCTAATATTCCTCAGAGTAATAAGCGTCAAGTCCAACACGTAGCCACTTAAACAGTTTCATGGAATGCTACTAGAACTTTCCACCCAAATCAGCTAAATTATCGTCTTACAGATTGATTTCTCCATGATGTTATGTTGCGTTGTTTAGTTACCAACCTTCGCAGACGCTGCCTGTATATTGGATATCACATAAACAATCGAAGCCGTTTCCATTCTCCTTGCACGTGCCGCCGTTCATGCAGGGATTCGGATGACACACGGTCCCAGCACCCGGAGCAGCACCACCTCTGTCTGTTGACAAAGAGAAGCAGAATTTATAAAGGCAACATTGTTGGACACAACTCAGATGGCTTCAGTCAGACCAGTACTTGTGATAGTCGTAGCTACCACACATCAGTGTTGAGGGCAGTAGTGTTTTGCATAAGCAATTGCAGTTAATGCAAAATCGTGCCAGCCAATTTAGAAGCATCCATAAAAATGAAATCAATTACATAGTTACAATGATGAGTGGCTTTCATGGCTCTCGTTTGGAAATTCATCTTGGTGCACGAGTGGTTAAGGGCTTACTGTGAACGCAGTTTAAGAAGCCACTCTGCAAGCTGAGTATAGTCCAACTCTTAAGGAGCAATTATACGCTCAATTAAATAGTTTGGAAAACTATTGTCATCTTGATGTACCACTTCAATAGAAGATAGTTCAAAATGAGCGCAGACGGGTAGCTGCTATTAACTATGCTTGGGTTAATCGGGACATTCTTCATCACCAATTTAACTCTGCTAGACAGTCATAAGCACATTCATTACCATCACATCGAGGTCCGCCGTAAGGAGGCTGACATTGGCATTGAACTTCTCCATTGACATCAACGCACGTTCCGCCATTTTTGCAAGGATTCGGTGAGCAAGGATCAGCTGCACCACCTCGATCCTTATCTGCAACAATACCAAACAGTCAATCAATCAAGATGGCTAGCTGTGAAGATACCATCATGGAAGCTATTTATCTCCACATTGCTCTAACTGGGGTAATTGTTTTAAAATCGACTCGTCCAATTTAGCAGAAACAACCGAGATGGATCAGAACATGAGAAGCAGTGAGTTCTCCTTAGTGTTACAGTCATCACCACCTTTCAAGTGAAATACATAGATTACATTTTCAGAAGCATTAGTTTTATCATTTGCTTTTTCTTACTTTCGCAGAATCTTCCGCTGAATCCCGGCGGGCATTTGCATTCGTAACCACCAGATGCATCCGAGATGCAAGTAGCACCATTTTTGCATTCATTTTCGCCGCAAGGGTCTGCAGCTCCAACCTCTGAGAATAAAAGGAATTAGGAAAATTAAAACCCTCACAGACAATTACAAATGATATGAGTTGTTACACATCATCCACATTGAAGAACGATGGCATTTTCATACTAGTTTGGATCTCACATTTAACACGCCATATTTATATCAAAGTTAATTACTTTTATCAGCTGATATGATAATAGAGTACAAGGATAGATTATGACCACATACTTGACTTCTCGCAAATGGTTTTTCCATCTCCTTCGTAACCAGTCTTACAAGTGCATTTGCCATTGATGCACTCAGCCATTGGATGACACTCGCCGCAGTTGTCGACTGAAAATAAAATATAATTATCAGTAATTAAAATACAAAGACAAGAGGAACAAGCGTGGAACTTGCCTCCATAAGGGATAACTGATCATTGGTAAATGCATCCAGTGCTCAAACAGCTTTGAGTTTATCAAGAAAAAAACGAATGCCGGATGGCTGAATGTGAGAATATTTAAACGTGAATGGGTAATCAATAATTTGCCAACGGAATGTCTCTGGTGGGGGTCTGGACAATTAAACCCACAGCTTACAACAACTCTACTATTCGTTTCGTTTGAGCAGAGAGTCAAACCATGGATACCACATTGGAATCAAGCATCCTGGTGTCTAAACCACATTGACATATCGTCAGGCTGTCTGAAGCACATCTGAGATTGGTTGGTATCTTGAAGTGTTAGGGATGAAACCGAGGTTTACCTTGACATTTGTCGCCAGTGTATCTGAGGTCGACGCATTCACACGAGGCCTGACCGCCGACATCAGTGCATTTTCCATTGTGCTGACATGGACTGGGATTGCAAGGATCAACATCTGACAACGGAAATATAACAAGCTCCAAATCACACAACGTCACTGAAGAATGAAACAAACACACAATATGTCTAGTGATGGCAGGGACTTGCCACTGTTTTTTACCAATGACTGAAGTACATGTCAGTTGGCAATTTCAGCACTGACGTATCCAGTTTTGTTGTAACGAATGTTTAGTTGTTTGTTTATTTGGACGTATGCTGATTTAGTGCACATAGTCCCCTGGCTCAATTTGGAAGTTCACTTGTCAAGTCATGACACATGAGTTTTCTGCGGCTAATATATAGCGCCACTTTCTTCTATTTTTCTCTCATTTTAGTATCCACAGCTCCATGTCATTCACTCATTAAGGCAATGTGTTTACAAACGAGCAAAACAATTTATCTTACAATATTTACAGCTATCTCCAACTTGTTTACATCATAAAGCTATCATTTTCATGAGCATGTAACAATATCTAACTTCGTACCTTCACAATTCTTCCCTTTGAATTTATCACAGAAGCACTTGTAACCACCAGAAACAGGAATACAGATACCTCCATTTTGACAAGGATTTGGCTCGCAAAATTTTCGATCTGATAAGAAATACACATAGAATAGAAGTTAATAGAAAGTTGAATTGTATACTAAAAATTATGGCATTCTATCTTCCCAGCTATCTAGTTTAGGGGTAAAGAAAAAGGGTGTCGTTGGGTCTTCCGTGGTTATACTTTTCAAATGTGATCCAACAGCTTGTCACCTTTGGGGACCTTGACAATTAAACTACAGAATGCACAACGAATATAAATGAATATATAAAACTACGTAATTCACAAAGACACAGCCTTGGACACAACAATCTAGTCATTTTTAGAAGAGCTTGAAAGAAGATTTCCTGCAAAGTCAAAAGTCAAAACGGTCATTGAGGTATTTCCAATTCGCAATGTTGAGCATATGGTTGACGTGTAATAACCTTGGCAGTTCTCGCCAGTCCATCCGGTGTTACAGATACAATCGTACGATCCTTGGACGTCTTTACACGTGCCGCCATTTTGACACGGATTTGGATGACACATACTCTCTATGGAGGTAAAAAAATTCGTATTTATGCCAAGACATGAATGCATACAGTTTGAGAGGAGTTCGCTGATACGTTTAGCTGAATGATTTTCTGTGCTTTGTGCATATTGAATTTCAACCATTTCAATCTTCGTTGGCTTTGCCTTACTTTTCGTGCATGTTTTGCCATCTCCAGTGTAACCTTCTTTGCAGATGCACTTTCCTTTTTCACAAATGGCATGTGGATCGCATAGACGACAAGAATCCTCTGCAGATCAGATGAAACAAATGCATCAGCTCTGATGAAGGTACTCTCCTTACCTTGGTGCGCACTTGCTATCTATTATATTCCGACAAAGCTAGCAAAATATATGATGAAAGAATTGTTAGCCTTACTCTTCACTCTCTGAATGTTCTTCTGATACCTAATAATTATTTCAAGCGTCTTTTTGTTGGCCTTAGAAGCAGAATTTGTTCAGGTATTTGCAATATTTCAATCTGTTCATGTATTATGTTTCTATTCATATTTATTTATTGCTAATATTAGAGATCTTAAGTTCCTTTCTTGGTCATAACTCAGCTCAATAAAAGATCCACATTGCTGCACTGATTTCCTTAACAATTGATGATGATGGTGAGGATAATAATGATTACTTTAGATTTGAAAGTCAATAAAAAAATTAATGTATCTTGCACAGATTTCATTCTGCTTGTCCTATACGAGAGTAGCTAGTGGTCTTAAATCAAATCCGGAGCATTGTTGATAATTGCATGAGTCCTCGGCAAACATTGGGACATTGGCCCAATTGGAGATGCTCTCACACCTTCGCAGTTCTTTCCTGTGAATCCTTCCATGCAGTGACAGTGGTAGACGGCTGAGAACCCGGTAGCTATCGACCCGCCTGATATCTGCCCGTCCTGGTTATTCATATACTCGTAGCAGGTGCCTCCATTGAGACACGGCTGCGGGGCACATGGGCTACCCACTGAAACAAAACAGATACACATTGATTGCATTATGACAATTTTCTCTTTCGCATGTCACTTAAGATACTAAAAAGTACCGTTTGCTTGGAATCCTGGATAAAAGTATAACGACGATTCGCAGACAGAAAAACAGCATAGCGTTGCTAGATTAATGGATGCAATTCTTTCTGTTTATAAATTTCGGTAATATGATAAAATATTATTAGCGTAACGAAGTACAACAAAAGTCACATGCAACAAAGAGAGTATCCTTACTCTGGCATCGATCGCCAATGAATCCTTCTGGGCAAGCGCAAAATGCTAGACCATTTTTCACGTAACATGTTGCTCCGTTAGAACAGGGTGAGGGACGGCAAACATGATCTACAAAAAAAATTCAATTCGAATTACATATTTGAAAGATACATACAAACATACTATTGTTTATTTTTCATCAGAACACGAATATCTCTAGCGCACTTCTGAAGAACATGATTGGATTTACGACGCAAATAAATTCGACTTGTTGGAGGCAGGCAGCTTCAGGCAAGTAAGAACAACATGATGAATAATGCGCGCATGCGTGTGCTTACCCTGGCAGTTGGTTCCTTTGTAGCCACTTCGACACGTGCAACTGTAGCCAAAGTTTTCCTCGTTGCAAGTTCCGCCGTTAATGCAAGGATTATTTGAGCAACTACTCCGCGCTGAGGATTACAAACAAATTAAAATGACAAAATTTAAATTGACCAAATGACCATTAATATGACATTGGCAACAGCATGCAACGAAGAAAGGTGTCTATCTACAATAAGAAAGTGACTAGTTCACAATGAGAACAGTACGTGAGTTGAATAATCGTCAGATATCTACAGTTCTCTCGTTGGGGGAATTCGGTTGTGTGTTCGCTAAATCCAGGTGATCGTCAAGAGAGACTGTTGATTAGGCTTTGGGGTGTTTAATTATGCATATATCCATCAAATGGTCAGAATTCTTGCCAATGCGATGGCCTGATTGTCGTACGTGGCGCTCTTTATAAACTTCGATAAGGCACGCTGATGAATCATACTTACATTCACACGTGACTCCTTTGTATCCAATTGAGCACGTGCATTCGAACTTTCCATTGTGTTCTGTGCACGTTCCTCCATTTTTACATGGATTAGGGCTGCATTGATTGATTTCTGACAAGGAAAATAAAGAAAAGTCCATTGCAGTTTAATTCTCAGGTCTACGTGCAAGGATCAACTTTTAGATCGATATGAGAAGAGGCATCTTATCCTCTTTTAAGAAATCAATGCCTTCCGCTCACAAGTAAATAAAATCCATATTTCAATAAGCGTTGTTCCTCAGTGCATACAGGATACCATTCCGGAAAGCATCTTTTACGTTCAGTAAAAGCATCTTTTTAGTTTGTAATGATATCGAAATACATCATCTCGCCAATGAAAATCCATTTCGAAGACTGCGTCCTAGTTATAAAGTGACCTCGTTTACAGGAGACACCTCCTCCTGGCTATACTCCAACACGAGATGCGCATAAGTTACATATACCGCGATGAGAACTGCTTCGTGGTCTTTGCAACTCACCTTCGCACATTTTGCTCTTATACCCTTCCTTGCACGAGCATTCAAATCCATCTTCTATCTCGGTGCAAGTGCCACCGTTTTTACATGGATTAGGATGACACTTGTTCTCCTCTGTAATAATCAACACAAAAAAGCATAATTAAATCACTTGCATTAATGAAGCACTTCTATGAAATCTCGTTTGTAATTAATGCATACGTTGATTGCGACAGCTGGCTGTTATGATCTGATCCGCTGTGATCTGTTCGTGCGTGTGTATGATCTGCGTAGATCTGGATGTGTTCTATGTAGACCAAGAGTAATCGAACGGAGAGCAAGAGCAACAGTGTCTTCGGTCGTGAGACGTCATTCAGGAATGAATATAATATTACATAACACTAATTTATAAAGGAATAAGAAACGAGGTTGCACATTAAGAAGAGGCTGATTAATAGGTTGTGTAAGAGCTGAGCATCTTACCATCGCAACGTTGTCCTTTGAAGCCAGTTTGACAAATGCATTCGAATCCACCTCCAACGTCATAGCACGTTCCACCGTTTTTACAGGGATTCGGCTCACATTGGCTTCGAGCTAACAAAATGAAGCGATACGTAAGAACTTTAGCATTTATGTCCTCAGTAATTTATTGTATGCTCAATTGAAATGAAATGAATTCAATCTGGCCACTATTAAATAATTAATTCTTAAGTGAGTGGACGGAATATTTACACAGGATGATAGTGTATCAGAACGATCAGCCGGATGCTTGCATTACATTCTATTTCAGTAACTCAATCCCATTCTGTGATACTGGATTGCTCAAGTCACCAATCCTTACTTATGCCACGAAACAAGCTATTTCGAAAATATTTTTAAAAATATTTCTAACATTTGTGTTCTCAAAATTTAGCTTGCACATCCCTTTCAACTTCTCTCGGGTAACAACCTTCGGAATGAAAAACTATCGACCTTTTATCCCAGAGGTCGATAATTATATCTTAAACATTTCGGAATTGGTAAAATATATTATCTAGGTCAATTCCAGTAGATAAACGTTTCGATGTCATCTCATGTGAATCTTGCAGACAGCTGTTTAGTCACTTTTAGTCATTGATTAATGTGGATGTTATATTTCTTACTTTCACAGTGCATTCCAAGATATCCAAGTGGGCAAGTGCACTCATAGCCATGCGACAGTATTGTGCACGTTCCTCCATTGAGACAAGGGGTTGGCTCACATCGTCCATGAACTAAAAAGAGATAAAGGGTATCATGTGTTCTAAGCATGAAGATTCAATGAAAACAAAATGGAAGGTTCTCGATGTACGATTTGCTTATCGCTTTTCATACTCAGAGCAGAATTGAAATATCGTGTAACTGTAAATGTGAGCCAGTGTTACTTAGTTTCACGAGAGGAGCCTGGTATTCTAATTGCTCATCATCCTTGAGGCCTTTGCCGTATACCCACACTGGTAACAACGAAAAGACTGAATGCGTCATCCGGACAGAGAGTCGACGGATCTTTGACACATGTCAACAGGTGCAATACATGTGCTTTGGCTGTGTGTTTGTTAGTTGTATACATACCGATGTGATGATGATGATAGGTCATGTGATGAATGTGTTCGAATTCATGAGGCTGATCGTCGTGATCATAATGGTCGTCATGGTAGCCATGATAATCCATTCCCCCGTCGTGATCATCAGGGTAGTATACAAACTGTCGCTTTCTGCTATTTCTTGACGGGGGGCTACTTCCTATAGTCTTAGGCACTGAATGAAGACCATGAGATTCTATCTTTGCTGTTTTTGATAATCTCCTTCTACTACGCACATCTTTCGTTACTAAGCCACTCTTCGCTGAATGTCCTTTGGCGCGTTTTCTTGATCGATTTGCTCCAACGACTGCGGTAAAAAGCGCTAAAATTAATAGCACGCGTCCCAGCGTGGAATACATGGCTACACATTAATCACTCCATATTCTTTGTTGTCTAACAGTGATATTCCCCTTCTGGCGAAATATATTCCCTCTTGAAACATAAGTCAGTAGAAGGACTTCCTGTGGATTTGTTTGTTCGGTTACGCTGAGCAGCCTTGAGCGATGGGATCACAAGGTCACCCCAGCCCAGCAAAGCGTGACGATGTCAGGCTGCTATGGCAACCCTAATTGCGATAAAATCAACAGGCCTTGTATTAGTTCTTGTATTAAATGAAAAGCTCATATATTCATCGACACTCCGTGTAACATTGAAGTCTTCATATGATATCCGTCTTGCATTGACTTTCGTTTAATGTAAACCCGAGAGAAATCATTGTGATTTGCCCTTTGATGAAACTGCAGGTCATTCCGCCTGGTAAGATACAGTAAGGTCGCACGGAAACTGCCCATAGCACTAATTAGTTCATCTTCTCTTTCTCAATATATATATATATAGTTTGGTGTCGGCTGTTTTTCAGGATGGCAGGGATGATCTATAGTTGACAAATAGGACTGTGGTGAGCTTTATGTTGATGAACGTTGGTGGAATCAACTGGAAAGCAATGATTTCATGGCATCGTGCAGGTGGGATTGATAAACAGCAATCAGACTTGACAGTCCTGTGCATTGTTATCGAAACGATCGCTGGGCAGGAACCATGCGAGGAATTGCTAAATTGAAAAGGAAAGAAAATGGTCCTAAACTCGCTCGTTACCACGTTAATGCTGGTTTTGCTATTCGATTACTCGAGATGTTCGGAGTTGGCAAATGCGACGTCCGATCATCAGCGCACGAAACTGTCGGATATCGTCGAAGAGGACGAAGATGGCGGAAGCGAGAGCGGTCTGACGGAGAGCTCGCCTGATAAACTATCGGTTGTGGTTAATCATCCTGTGGTAAGAGCGTACATCACTGATCACAGGCCAGAAGATGGAAACGGCCCTTCTGGAATAATGCCAGTTTATTCGAAGCAACTAGCAGGCCAGGAAGTCCGTCTCATCCATCGGTCCAAGGACAAGGCTGCAGAGGCTACACAAAAAGACACCGATCCAGCGAAGAAGACGCTTTCGAGGGATGTTAAAGCTCTGAAGCGTCGCCTTGGCTTCGAAAGCCGTCCGCCGACAGCATTTAATAGAGAATTACCAAATTCAGTGCTCAATTCTGGCAGTATTGTGCTAAATGGTAATGTAGTTGCGATGCCGCAATTTGAAAAGAAGCAATTAGTAGATCTTCAAATGCCTGGACAGCCTCCTGTCGATCTATCTGCATTAGATGGAGGCTACGTCGCTGCGGACGAGGCAGCAAACAGATATGATTTATCACAGCATTTTCATGAGGTTCACCCGGAGACACTTGGATACGAATTTGCTCCTCCAGAAGGTATTCGATATAATTATTATGAAAATATTTTTATACAATATTTCAAATTAATTTGCATTCAATAATGGCCTTTCTTCCATTCTGTAAAGCATACAGTGTATACGAGATTTTCCTTCTGTGTGTCAGGCTCCACTGTGTAGTGTTATGTTGTCTGTAGAGAAATAGTCGCAAATAGCGCTCAGCACGCATATTTAGCATATTTCGATATTTCCAATGTTACGGCATATGTTGATTTCAGATAGCGTTGAGAGCTCGTCCCCCTGGCTTGAATACAGTCCTCATCATCATATCCACCTAGAGAGTCACCACCCTTGCTATCATAGTCCGTGTTTAAACGGGGGTCGGTGCTCTGTCCATGGAACACATCGTCATATGGTGAGATGCAAATGCGAAGAAGGATTTGGTGGGCATTACTGTGAAAGTAAGTGCATCAAGAGAACCCAACACAGTAAATGCAGTAATGGATAGACTAATATTAATGGCATAAAGGATGTAGGTATGGCGAATACTTCATGAATATTGCTGATAAATCCCAGTTGTGTTATCTTGATTATTTTCAATCAATTATCCAAAGCACCTTCACACCTCATGCATTCATTGCCATGAGCAATTACAAATCATTTTACCAAGGCGAAATTATTACTAAGTGAGCCAGTAATAATTTACAATTACAACGAAAAGAAAGTCAGTAGATAATTATAATTATTGCAGATATACAGTAGATAACAAAGATTGTATCATTTGCAAGAAACCACTTCAATTTAAGCAGAAGCTGGTTGTTTCAAATTAAAATCAAAATTCCTTGAAAACTAATGTGTTTCTTTTCAGTTCCGGTTGTCACTTGTCATCCCAATCCATGTCAGAATGGAGGAACGTGTACGAAGTCAACGTATGGCATTTTCTGCTCATGTATGCCTGATTATAAGAAGGAATTCTGCCAAGGTTAGTCATCATTGTATGCCTGAAGTACTAATGACCGCATAGAGTATACTAACGAACGTAAGGTTATCAAGTGATCATTGACACGTGGCGGGAAGTCATCTTGCACGGAGAAGCCGATCGCCCTTTTACAGTCAAACCTGTATTAACGGCCACCTCTATAAAGCAGCCACCTGTCTATAAAGGCCACTCTTCAGAACCTTAAAATGGTACATTCTTTAGAAAGCAACCTGGACAGAAAGGCCACCTGTCTATCAAGGTCATTTAGTCTCAGGTCCTAAAGGTGACCGTTATAGACAGGTTTCATTGTATCTGAAAAAGCAAAGAATTTTGTCAGTACAGATACGTTCCTTTGAATGTTGTTATTTCTCGCTGTTTCAGTTCAGAGTGAATGCTCCAAATCTCCTTGTCAAAATGGCGGCCGTTGCCTTGAACTTGAGAATGAATACATGTGCGAATGTGAAAAGTCATACAAGGGAAAAGACTGCTCAGGTATTGATTACAACCACGAGGAAACACTTTACTAATTCACAGTATTCTATTTCTTGTGGACTTTAACCAGGGAATGCATTTCAAGTTACGCATTTAAATGACGGCAGGCTAGTTTAGTTGCAATCAGCTTTGACATAAACTAAGACACATAATTGATTAAATAGTCATCTAAACTCAAGTAAACAGTACTAGCGTGCGTCAGTGTGCAAATATTGTAATAATTCTAATTCTCAGCCTTGGATAAATTCTATAAACGGTCTTTTGCATTATATAGTGATTTGCTATTCTTTTAATTAACTTCAACCGTTGCTTTCAGAAAAAGTGTCTTCTTGTTTCTCAAATCCTTGCAAAAATGGCGGCACGTGTGAAGACAAGACAGACAGCTACTCTTGCATTTGCACGCCTGATTTCTCCTGTGAAGACTGCAGCTGTTCTGGTGAGTTCATTTCCATTTACGATGACAAGAAAGCAATCATGTTGTAGAAAGTGACTTCTTAGTCGACACAACAACATGCTATCATTGTGGATAAATTAGCGTATTAATTGCAGAATATACTGATAGTTAGTCAAAATACTGTTTTAATCTAACTTGCAAAGTGCACCTTATTGGCGTGCTAGAAACGCGCTAATAAAAATCCACCGATTGCTATAACTATGTGTTGTGTTTTAGCTCCCGTTCGTCCTGCTAAACCCATCGTTCCTGTTTGTCCTCCAAACACGTGCAAAAATGGCGGGACATGTATCATTGGCCAAGATGGTTTCCTCTGTAACTGCTCGCCTGGTTTTCATGGAAGCGAATGCGCAAGTAAGACCATTTGTTGGGTTTAGTATAGCTTTTGATCGTAGTTGTGGCAGATCGTAGTTGTTGTCCCTCTAGCAGTAAAGTGACGTATGGTTTTAAGGCTTCAACCAGGTTTAATTATCTTCCGGTATTACCATGCAGCTGTGTATTTCATTGAGGATTTCAAAGCTGATATATAAAATGTGTCAATTATAGATGGTAAACTTATTCATCTTAATAACTTATTGTTGTTGGTAATTTGAGCTGTCTGTGCCTCGAGCGGAAGAGAGGTACATGCTTCTCAGATCAGTCATTTTATTAGGCCTGACCATCGGCGACGATCTGACGCTGCGTCGATGAGGTCGGAGGGGCTCAGCCCAAGTGAGTACAAGTCCGTTCAAGTTGCTTCGTCCACGTGAGTCGGAGGCTGCCACCGCGACGATGGGGCTCTGTCGGCTGGTTGGATGGATTCAACACTAACGCTAGGGGTGTTTCGGGGCGACTTAAACTGCATGTCTGATTAGCGAAAGACGCTTCTGCTGCAAGATTTCGGTGGCCTGTCGCAGTCCACTTCGATGATCCAATGTGAAGCTGCTGACCTTTGACAGGCCACTGCACGCGAAGAGCGTATCGCAGTAGAGCGTGCCCAATCAACTTCCCTTTCCAGTACTGTTTTTAATCGATCAGTATTGAACATTATTGATCCCAAAAGCAACTCATCTATATAGTATCAGTAGCGTTAAATAGTAAAATTCTATAGATTAAAATGTGTCATATTTGCAGTGAAAGGCTTTACCTGTATCCTCTTGCTCTCTACAGACATTCTTTGTTTTCCCTTTATAGTGCCAGACTTGTGCAGTCCCAACCCGTGTGATAATGGCGGATATTGCATCCAAGACAAAGATGATTACAAATGCGTCTGTCCTTATGGTTTCAAGGGACCCAACTGTGGAGGTAATACACGAGTTATTAACGGCTAAAGAAGAAAAAGGTGCCATCTTAATCCAGATGCTGCTCACCTAAGCCCGTACCTAATTCGTTCATAATGAGGCATGCTGAGTATTCCTGTACACATAGGAAAAATTGCAACGAAAACCTGATCAACGTGCGCTAGACCTCTCGCGATACCCTTGCAGCCGCAGAGGACGAACTGTTATGGGGAAACTCGTTAATTGATTTCAATATTTAACCGAAGCAATTTATTGTTCATTTTAGGACACTACAGGCTTTATTATTTATAGCTGTATAAATATCATCCCTTCGTATAAGCGTTGACAGTTATCAAAGTCATGATTATCAAAGCTAAATTGTCAAATAAGTTTTTATTTCCCAGTGTATGTAACGCACCCTTACTGCCTTTTGCTTTTTATGGCGTTTGACATTATTCCCTGTAGAAGGAATGCTTAGATGATGCTATCTCTTTACTTTAACTTTCCTTCTAGCTCCTTTGTCTTGCGAACCTCATCCATGTATGCACGGTTCCTCATGCTCAGAAACAGTGAACAGCTTTGCGTGCAAATGTCGTTCTGGCTACAAGGGACAGACATGTCAAGGTAATGAACCTAGTTATATTGAACTGTCAAAATACTACTATCAAATTTACCACAATATTCAATGCAGTCACTTGCAAATCTTATGGAAATGTAACTTGTAATTTATTCGAGCACATGGGAATGCTGGGGGCCATACGGTTACAGAGACATTATAAGCTCTCTCAGGTAAAATATGTATTTCTTTGTATTTGAATTCCAGATTTTTCTAATTGCTTTATTTCGCTTTCATTATATTTTTCAATCTTTAAAATTATTTCTATACATCATTATATAAACCTGTAAATGTAGGGCGTCCCAAACATTCAATCATTTGTGCTTATGGGATGATCCTGGTCATCAATGCTTCTTACTTTCAACGTATCTTAATTAGCTTGGCGACATGATGGTCAAATAAAGTATATCTATAAACAGCTTACAAATCAACGGAAATTTATTGAACACTAATATCACATAGTTTGGTAGAATTGAGAATGATTACACTGCCTGCTATAATTTAAACTTGAATGATAGTTTTTACAAAATGGCTTCACGAGATGTATTCGATAGTTTTATACTTTAGCTGATTACATGATTGATTAACGCTGATATTCCTTGAGGAATAAAAAGAAAGTAGAAGATACCCACTACATTGCTTCAAACATCAAATAGTTTCCAAGGACGACTCGAGCAACTCTTGCGTTAGGCGCTGGCTAGACCTCTTACATGCACTTGATCTTAGCCAACAGGCTGAGAAGGATCAAGCCAAGGTAGGCATAAAAGACCCTGATCGCTATAGAAAGGTTTTCACATCTGACATTTTTTCCAAGTTGTTCACGGTGCTTTTATGGTAAACTAAACAAGTAACAAGATCGCCATTGTGTGAGTATATCAAGTCGGAAGGCGGATTATGAATGAAAGCAGCGTTACTCTTGAAAATCATCACGACAATAATAGAATCAAAAAGATCAACCACCATGATTTAGCATCACAGAATTATAATTTAATAAGGTTTAGTTCTACAGCATACTGTAGTAGCTGTCAGCGCTGTTTACGCAGCTGGGTCCAGCGTCGTTGCCTCGCATTTGGGCGGATAATAATTAGGTTAATTAAAATCACAATTCTCGTTTTAGATCATAAAGCAGTATATACTACCTTCTATCGAGTGTTGTTAAAATAAATTAACATCTCATAGCAAATTTAATGAAACATTTGTTGCGCTTGCTCGGCGTTCGCGACTCCCGTTTCTTTGAGGTCTTTACGAAGCTCATTTAGGAGTGTGGCTGGTGGTCTGAACATACATATCTATATACTACCTGAACATAGTAAAATCAAATTTAAGAACATTAGGAATCATTTTTATAAATAGCTGGTCGGACTTGCTATGCAATATCTGCCAGCGTCGAATGCTGTGCATTGTTTCTCAGCTCTGTTATGCCTCTCAAGAGACTGAATTTGACGTCTGTCATTATGTGGTATTACAAGGCATGCAGCTTTCGTTTTGAGACACATTTATTCTTTGATTGTTCTTGGGCTGTCAGAATTGTACATTTCCACTCAACTTCATGCGCGACTGAATTCAAATGTATCCCGACGTGCATTGGGGCTGAGCTAAATCAATTGCTTCAACTTGGCACATCTTCTTTATTGTGTTGCCAATTACAATAGCTCCAGCAGGAAACCAAACAACTAGAATACAAATCGCTTCTGGAAGACAGCATGCAGCGCTTCAGGACCTTACCATACAGTTTCTTAAATTACATCATTGATACATTTCATTCTAAGCATTAGGTTTCATTTTTTCCGTTTTAGAATTGAGTCCTTGTTCGAAAACACCATGCGGTGAATTGGCCTCATGCAATGAGAGAGGAACTCTTTTCTCTTGTTCATGCAAACCTGGATTCCGCGGCATCAAATGCAAAGGTAGGAAAATGAAATTTACTCCACAGTCGTTCCGTAATATTCTTTATGAAGATATTCAAGGTTCTTTGATTAAATTTTCTACTGAAAAATTATTAGAGATTCTTACTTTTATATGATGTCTCAGTTTTGATTTAGCTGCAGACGGAAGGAATAGTAACACAACGCCAATTTCAACAATCTGCATTGATCTGAAGATCAGCTAAGTCATCGCGGCAATATCAATTAAGTCTTGCTTTCGGCTTTCGGTCAAACCTAAAATTCTAAAAATACTAAAAATAATTTATTCATTTACTAGATATTACAGTGTGAGTATTTTTCATCATTGATTCTTATTGTAAATGCATATTTTTATTTCGATGCTTGCAATTTATTTTACTTTTACTTGTATCTTCTGTATTCTATTGAAAACAAATGAAAGATCAGCGCTAATGTTATTAAATTGCTTTCAAAATAAAAAGTGGCGTTGACTTTCGATTTTATCGTTTAGAGAAAGACCCGTGCTTCATCAATCCATGTAAGCACGGCGCATGCTCAGAAGTGGAACGCGTTGTCACATGCAACTGTACAGTTGGATGGATAGGAGACTTTTGTGAAGGTCAGTCTCGCAACAATGTTAACACATCATCTACCCATGGTGCTAGTGTTGCATTAGTTAGGTTCTGTTTATTTATTTACAATACAATATGTTCCATAAACGATTGCAATTTTATCATTTTCATTTTTTAACACTACTTTTCCTATTTTTAAATTTGGTCATCGTTGAACGATATCTTACGAAAGGGAAATAATTGATCGTAATAATGAGTTTATTGCTTACGTATTTTCTGTTAGTGCTTTAGTGCTTTGTTGTCATGCTTCGCAGTTCAGAAGTATTTTACAGTGAAACCTGTCTATAATGGTCACCTTTAGGACATTAGGAAATGACCTTGATGGCCTTTCTGTCCAGGTTGATTTCTATAGAAAGTGTCATTTGGAGGTTACGAAGAGTGAACTTTATACACAAGTGGTTGCTCTATAGAGGTGGCTGATAATACAGGTTTGACTGTATTGCTCTCTTTGAATACAATATTTACATCTAACAGAAGTGATACTACAAGAAGACAGAGAAGATAAACAAGTTTTTCTAGAACTAAACAACTAAAATAATTAAATGTTTTTACGTAGCTGAACTTGAAGGGATTTGTTCAGAGATCAATATACCTAGCCTCGATGATTCTGTGATTTATTTTCTAGTGCGAGATGAATGCAATCCAAACCGATGCCTAAATGGAGGCACCTGCGTTCACCATAACGAGGCGTACAAGTGTATGTGCCCAGATGGCTTCGATGGACCAACATGCGAAAGTAAGTTAGCAGTAAAGTAGGCCTCTATGTAAAATAGGGTGACGTCATAGATAGATCTCATAATTTTATCGTTAAGATATATTAATGTGGAGGTTGTCGTGCGAGATCTATTGAATCGGGAATCACCGTATGTATCGCCACGCCTTGATTTACCATACACATTTTCACATGTTTTCTGTACCATAAATGAGTCTGGAATTATACAGAGCTGCAGATTAAAATGATTTACGATGCTGTGAATTTGTCTTTTCAGTCGTCAGTCCCTGCAGTCCAAATCCATGCAGCAATGGCGCTTTTTGCAAAGTGCAAGACATCAAACAGGGAACGTACAACTGCGCATGTCGAAACAGATTCCGTGGTAAACATTGCGAAAGTAAGTGGACAATAACAACAACATACTTCAATATGGTCGAAATTCCCCTGCTAATTTAAATGCGGTAGCATTCCAAAAAAGTAAAATCCATTTTTATTTTTATTTCTAACTTTTATCTTGTCTGAAAGTCATTGAAGTAACATAGTTTATAAATCTGACGAATGGAGCTATGAAACATATCCTCATATCGTATCCCAGGAAATGGGAACGCCTTCAATCATAAACGAGCTCTGATTCCAGTGACATTTTATATTGAGCATTGCATTAGCTCGATTTAATAACCTGGTAATCAAAAACGAATTGCAACTTGCCCTATATCGGATCCGATATAATCGGAGTGAGTGTTATAACATCCGGATACTGACAACCATTTCTTACTTTGAGCAACAGCGATGATTTTAAAAGCAGAGATTATAATCGATTATGTTCCATGTGATATTTCTCGACAGTTCAGAGCAGATGTCACCCCAGCCCTTGCCACAACAACGGAGTTTGTTTCGAGGGAGAGTCGGATTTCGTATGCGAATGCGCCAACGGATACACGGGAAAGATATGCGAAAGTAAGACTTCACTTATATTATCTGCTTCATTGCTTGCTTGCTGGAATGATCACATTTCTTATTTCTTAAATTTATTTGTAAGAATGTTGACGCGCGTGCATACCAAAGTACCTTCAAAAGTGTAGCATTGGAAACCTGCCTTAAGCAACCACCTGAATCAAGCGACCACTCTTCGTAGAATGATACACGCATAACCCTTATCCGAGGTCGAAACGAAATGGCTTTATACCTACGATTCATCTGTCTCAAGATGGCCATTGCATTTCATTTCTTGGGTGATCGTTTAGATCGCCGGAGCAAGTGCAATGGAATGGTATTTTGTTGTGAGTTACATGCAATCGATTACTGATTTTTAATTGTTGTCTCATGACGTTATTTTATTTATCAAATTGCGATGCCAGATGTAAAATGAAACATTTTGTTATTATGTGGGTTATAATTCTTGATCAAATTTGTAGTTCAGTCGTTCTAATGTTTTATTGATTTAATTTCTGTCAGTTCAGGATTTCTGTGATCCAAGTCCATGCTCGAATGGCGGTCGTTGCGTGGAGGGAATCGGACGATTTACATGTCGCTGTCCTTCTGGATGGAGAGGACAAACATGCGAAGGTACAGTTCACAATGTCCGCTTGTTGATCCACTCGACAAACGCGTCTCGTAACTATTCCATTACAGTTTACCATTAATATCTTTTCTTATCAAATTATTCATATTAAAGGCTACTCGAGATAACAGTATATACCTTACAGGATAACAAGATACTAAGGGGAGATCAAATAACTTGCTCATGGTTACAGATATCGTAATTATGTAAACCATCTGGTCATACAGTTAAGTGTACTTACTCGAGGAATAATCCTAGATGTAATATGACAGTATATCTTCTTTAAAATGAATTCCTCAGTTTCTTCAATCTCCATTTTCATAACGCAGCACAATTCATCCTTTCTTGGACCACTATTGTACAACCTAAATCTATTGCGTAGAAGAGAGAACTCGTTACTCGTACTATATACTGTAAGAGGAAATTCCTTGGAAAGCAATGACTGGTAATTATTGGCGATTGTTTAATTATTTCCAGAGAACGTTTGTCTTCCGAACCCGTGTCGTAGTGGAGGCCTCTGCATTGCTTCACCGACAATACATGGCTACGCTTGCCAATGTGCATTCCCATATCATGGTCACGACTGCCAAGGTAAGAGAACACGACCTGCATAACTATATGATGTCACTTCAAGAGACAATATTGATGACTACGTAGATCCGTTGCTATCCCGTAACTAAGGGCCAATTGCATTTAACCAATCAGATCCATTTCTAACGTCGCCGTGTACATCGAGCAGCCAGTTGCGGTCAGGCAATTCGTTTCTGAACTCGGTCGTTTTAGTCTTTCTAATTGACGTCCGCTTGCTTCAATGCGCCATGCCTTATTTGGTTTTGCTAGCTGTTACTCCTTCATTCTGATTGTATTTATGACATTGCGGTCATTTCTATTGCTTGCCAATCCCAACCAGAAGCATCTGCATTAATTAATCCACTACCAGCCGCTTTAAGAGGCGTTGAATACTGAATAAACTACGTCGTTTGTGGAGGGAATTCTCTCAGGGCTCATGATTGCATATCATGAATTGACCAAGCAGTCTCAATGCATTTTGGTGTTTATGCTAGTTGACCTCTGACACATGGGATGACCCCAGAAAAATGCTTTCGATTTGACGTACAATCAACCGTACCCTTTTCTGTGATGATCAAGTTCAGGAAAGATGATTCTGGCTGTCAAAATTGTCGATTTCAACTCAGAAACGCGTGGTTGTCGTAGCTTAAATCGCAAAATGCATCGGGACTGCACATGGTCAATTGACGCATACAGTTGATTGAGGTTATACATAATTGTGTTTATCACGTGACAGACGTCGATCCGTGTATGCCAAACCCTTGCAAGAACCACGGCCGATGCAAGAGCCATCTTCATCAGACAGACGAAGTGCATTTTCACGACGGCGCCATACCCCCGTTAGAAGGCGAGGGAGTCATCAGTGTTGTGGGTCAAGAGGACACTCATCACGGTGTCACGGAAGAGCAACAGGAGGACTTCCATGAATTCCATCGCGATCACCATGACGACGGACCATCACATGACGTCCTGCCTCCAGTTCAGGTCGATCTCCCCTCGGATATGATTGGTCGAGACAATGTCGGCTTGGAGCAAGCACGCAAACACAACGAGGTTACGAGTGGCGGAAAGCAAAAGGGACGCATCGACGCAGACCTCATCAAAGAAATCACGAGCAGCGTGGTCAGTGCTGTCCTGCAAAAGACAGGCACCTCGCAACTGCAGAAGAGGACAATACAAGACCTATATGTTTGCGAATGTCAAATTGGGTACTTAGGTGCCCACTGCGAACGTAAGTACGGAGCAAAAACTGCAATAGTCACTTTGACTCAAAGTCATCAACTCAAAACGCATCTTTTTAACCAGGCATACCATTGTTAGTCATTTTAATCAT
>OFHS01002048.1:8124-22118 GCA_900245855.1 Calvadosia cruxmelitensis
TGAAGCGACTTCAAGTCTTCATTTAAATAGTTTTACCAGCAGGACAGGGGTTAAGAATAGGCCATACTATCGCTTTATTTAACAAACACTAGAAGCGAAAGGCACTACAGTTTGTTGAAAGTACTACATTATTATCAACGTTAAGCTTTAGTGTCAGATAAAATACTACTGTTACTCTGTCATAGCCTTAGTTTGAGCAATAAGGGTCTTGGCCAGTTGCCTTTGCAGTCAGCTTGTTATAAAGGTTAGATCGATCAGCAGACAACTGGATTGTAATTCGTTTTCTTATTTTTAAACCGAAAGAAGCGATAGTGCGGTTTATGAAGTATGACACTGCATTGCTTGTTGCACTTGCAAGAAAGTCTCATGCAACGGGAAAAAAAGAAATACGAGAGTAGTTTTGAAGCTCTTGAAGTGCAAAAGTTGAAGTGTAGCGGCTGACGCGCGGTCTGTGTGAACTCAATGTCGTCATTTTATAGTCACGTGATTGTAAGAATATGTAGCTGCGTCACCCTGTAATTATCCTTTTCCCGTCTGTACTTCGTCCTGGTAACAGCTCTGTCTGTCGTCTTATCTACGCTGTGTCTCGCGACATAGAGCTCTGGTACCAATGACCATATGTACTCCTTGGAACTCTGCCATCTCTCCATGTCGTGGGACCAGCAATGTCTCTATCAATTATATATTATGTGGAATGCGAAAGCCTCCATCTCTCGTCTCTTCGTCCTCCACAGAAGCTGTTATCTCCGTCTGTCAAGATGCCCAGAATCCCCAGATTATCTTATTAAATGATGATGATGATGAAAGATGCCCATTCATGCATGCCTTGTTTACGTAATACGCGTCGTCAGGTAGCAATAATTTTGATTTCTGTGACGCGTTGCCGCTCATTCTGAAAATGGAACGCACGTAGAGGGACACCTCTGGATTAATCAGAAAGTTTTAAACATACATCGTTATTTTGTGAATGATTTCTTTTATTAATTTTATAATCTAGATCATTAGCTTAGCACATTTTTGTGATTCTGTTTATTTAGTCTCAAGGTTTAATACCAACCATGAATCATAGTCTTGTTGTCTTGGGTTGAATGGTTGATACGCCCAATTACGTCACAACCAATTGCCAAAAAGCCTTTTGAAAGAAGTCGCCAGTGACATGAATCAATGACAATTTACGTGCCTCAATCGACTTCCTAAATGCTTATTAGATGTACAAACTAGTGTCGGTGTGGTCTAGTGGCTAGTATGTGTGGCTGCCAGTCAGACATCACTGACTCAACTCCCGGCCAAGCCGACACAAATATTCGTTATGTCTTCTGTGGTTTTAATTGTCGAGAACCGCAAAGGAGACAGGCCAATGTCTTCTTGATATACCCTCGTCGAACAAAGTGGTATTTACATTTTTGTAGATCAATGGTTTCAAAACGTACCCTTCCTCTTTCTACACATTGTGTAACCATGACGATTACTTGGCAGTCCTGTTCCCAGACCATTCGCCAAAAGTCATCCGTTGTTCCTGGCAATGGCCCCTGGGTTGCGATATAAGCACGGGGCTGTTTGTAACCCTGCAAGGAGAAGCCAGACCTTTATCTTAAAACAGCCATTAAACAACAACAACAAAAATGATGCGACTCTCAGAAGCATTTACGAACAGGCAACGCCGTACCGTAGTATGGAACAACCTAAAGCCAGCTATATTTGGAAACGCATCAAATAGGAACGAGGTGGTCGCTAGATTTTCTCCAAGCCTTGCTGGTTTGAAAACTGGTGTGATCGTCATTCAAACTGCATTGTGATTGGGACATGCTTTTATATGTCAAGTAGTAGAATCTATCTTGCTTAAACGACAACCTGCCTCAAGTGACCATCTCTTCTACAATATCATTTTTATTGATCATTCAATTCTGGAGTGGTCATAATTATTATAACTTCAAGGTAAACACTCAAACTGATTTGTAAACTGGATATGATCTATATGCAAAGAAGTACAACCGAACCTGCATCAACAACCACCTGTCTTAACTGACAACCTGTGCTAAGAGACCACTTCTCATTAGTCGCTTAAGTCTGGAGTGGCCATATAACTCAAGTCAAACATTTAAACGGTTTCGTGAACTGGATATGATCTTTATGCAAACACATACAATCTAACCTGCTTCAAAGAAAACCTGTCTTAAGTGACAACCTGTGCTAAGAGACCACTATTAATTAGTAGATGAAGACAGGCTTGAATGTATTAGAAAATGCTTGGTAGTCTTACATGAATATAGTTTGCATTAATGTAGTCTGAGCCTGCTTCGTCATCAGTGTATGACAGTTTGACACGTGTGTGGTCATCTACAACAGAACAAAAAAACAAGACACTATTAACCCTCGTCCTGCTATTGACGTGTATACACGTTTTCGAAACAAGTCAAAAGTAGCAACATGTAACCAATCAAATAGTTAGTCCCTGGCAATCAATCAATCAGCAATCCATAAAGCTACTTCAAGTCTTTGTTTAACTAGTTTTTATGAGCAGGACAAGGGTTAAGCCTCTTTTTAACTTGCAAAACACTTTAACTTCTTTTTAACTTGCCCTCTTGTAAAGTTTTATTCTCATTTATCGGCAATTGTTACAGTCTCACTTATTGTATTTTATTAGTTGGCTTCAGTTACTCGCCATTTTATAAAACGTACCCCTCGGGGTAACTGTGATATACTATCTGTGTACGGAAGTAAAATGCGAGTTTAAATAAATATATCGATTGATTAATTGATTGATTAATTGATTGATTGATTAATTGATTGATTGATTAATTGATTGATTGATTAATTGATTGATTGATTGATTGATTAATTGATTGATTCAGTTACAAATATAATTTTTCATAGGTAACGATCTATAGGCGTTCATTGATGACGGCAATAGTATTATAGTAATAGAATTATACTGTACCAATAGATTGGTATAAACCGAAAACAGATATTTCTTCCTAGTCCTATGACACAAGGGCATATGTGGATCCAATCTGATTTCGATGACGTTGTGGCTACACGGATACACTACAGTGAAACCTGTCTATAACGGTCACCTGTGGAACCTGGGAAAAAATGACCTTTATAGCCAGGTGGCCTTTCTGGACAGGTTGAATTCTATAGAAGGTTTCATTTGGGGGTTACGAAGAGTGGCCTTTATACACAGGTGGCTGCTCTAGCGAGGTGGCCGCTAATACAGGTTTGACTGTATTGCACTTGGGCAGATCAAGCTACAATAGGGTTTATATTACAAGTAGTGTAGTCAGCTTCCTGCAATTCCTAGAATGCTGAACACCAAACAAGAAATTATATTAACTAGTCTTGCTTATCTTTTCTCCGGAATGATCGGATTGAGAATTCAACCACTTTTTAAGCATCTTAGGGTTGGTCCTCTAACGATAAGACCAAACAAGCGGCTTGGTGTAAACATCAAACATGAACGCAACATGAAGAAACACAACGTTCCCATTCCCATCTTACATGCGAGGACATTGACGTATCTGTTCTTGCCCCTGTTTTCTGCCATGTCAGATGCATCATGTGTTTCGTCTCTGCCAACTTCACGAATCGACTGCATAAAAGATGTAAATGAAATCATCAAAATCAAGATACAATGTCAAATTTTAAAGTCAGTGACAATTTTTGAATAAACTAGAATTCAGCTGAAATCATGACATAATAAAAACACATTCCGTTGACAATCATGCTACATCCCGATAATCTTGCTCACAGTATAGTATTTCATATTTATTAAAAAAAAATTACAGATAGTACACATACTAGCAGAAATCAGTAAATCCCTAAAACATGTCAGCTCACGTGAGTGTTAGATCATCAACATTTATCCTATTGTTTCTACTATTTCTGGATTCCACGTAGAAACTGAAATAATGTTTTAACACAACAAGGAAACAGACCCCTACATATCACAGACTGGCAGGCTACCATATTGAGGGTGTTGGGTAAAACATGGTTGCACTTTGCCAACTGCCCATGGAATTAAACACTAGACCGTTAGGTTGCAGGCCTAGTATAACACCAAGTGAGATCTCAGTTTTGGCCACTGAACAGGATGTTGCAAATCGAAATGGCAAGAATTTAGTTTCGTTGGTCCATAATAGGCAAACTAGTGGGACTTGTTGAGGTCTAGTATTGTTAGTCTAGTGTTTAATCTACACCAATGAGACCTCAAGCCAATCCTAAAAAATTGCTTAATTTGGATTAACAGAATTCAGGCAGCCTTACTGTTGGCCTGTTGCCATTGCACATTTCAACAACTTACAGGAAGTCACAAGAGCATATAAATCATTACAAAGCCTACAGAACCGTAGCTCAAAGACTTGCCTCGAATTCTTCAGCAAATCTAAAGTCACTGTCAGCAGAACTTCGAGTTACCCAATGGAGGAAGTCTTTGACACTGACTGGCCTGAAACAATAAAAATGTGTCAATGTATTGACCTCGGGTCTAGATTAATAACTTCTAAGAGCAGCTATTACAGTCAAACCTGTATTAGTGGTCATAGAGCAGCCACCTGTGTATAAAGGCCACTCTTCATAATCCCAAAATTACATATTATATATAAATCAACCTCGACAAAAAGGCCACTTTTCTATAAAAGTCACTTTTCTTATGTCCCAGAAGCGACCGCTATAGACAGATTTCATTGTAGGCCTACAGTGAAACCTGTATTAGTGGCCACCTCTATAGAGCAGCCACCTGCGTATAAAGGCCACTCTTCATAATCCCAAAATGACACTTCATATAACTAAATATAAATCAACCTGGATAAAAAGGCCACCTCTCTATAAAGGTCGTTTTTCTTATGTCCCAGAAGTGACCATTATAAACAGGTTTCACTATACTCATTTCTGACGTCACTGGGGGACACCGGTCATCATACAAGGAAAAGAAAGGAAAAGATTTAAAAGCAACTTCTCACCTGGTGAGACCTTTCGATATTGGTCTCAAGACCTGTTGCTCGTCAAGATAATATCCAGAAGTTTGAGGACGTTTGATCGTCTTGCTCTGTTTGCATTTCTGTAGCAATGCACATCTACCGTCGGCTTCAATCACACCCAATGCAGTGCCCCTATAATAGCAACACGGTAAAGCCAAAGTTTTATTCAGACTCCAAGTTCGTCTTGGCCATAGTGCTCTCCTAATACTTTATAAGATTAATTGTTCCTAAGCGGTTTGAAAATAACAACACTCTTCAATTCCACATAAAAATAAATGGGATGAAAGCAAGCAGCGCAATACCAAGAGTACCCAATAGGATCTACCCAATAGTCTCAACTGAAAACCCATAAATGGTGATGCTGACCAACTGTCAATATTTTGAAACTTGTAAAATAGAACAAAACTAAATTATCATATTGGCGAAGATGTAAAACTTTGAACAGAGATTGGCCTACCAATGAACACATAACATAACGAGCGCAAGAGGAGAAAACGTTTGTGTGATTTTCGTTTCTCCATCTATGGCCTACAAATTTGGAACAGTCTCGATAGCATTTTAAAGGACTGTAATTCCGTCGATGATTTTAAAAGTTTATATTTTAAAATTTATTTTAGTCACCGAAACGGTGTCTTTTAAATACAGTTTATAGTAATGCAGTAAGATGATTTGTAAGTTGCTTTTATTATTATTAACTATTGTTGTATGAAATTGTTTGAAGAGGGCCCCAAGGGAGACAAACTTCGCGATGATGATGATGATGAACATACCTAGATCGACGTCTCCACAGGAATAATCCAACAACAAACAGGACGAACACGAGAATGATGATTAAAACTATGACGATGATGATGATAATTGTACTCTGGGTCAATGCAGCTGTTGGCGACCCATCGTCTTTGCCACCATTATCTATAAAACAAAATAATGGGATCATGATGATCATGGAGTAAAATCACAGCCATACAAAATTTAATTTAAATCAACAAACCCCCAAACAACAAGTTCTACAATAATAGAACGAATTTAACCTTTGTCCTGCTATTGACGTGTATACACGTTTGCGAAACAAGTCAAAAGTAGCAACACATAACCAATAAAATAGTTAGTCCGTAGCAAGCAACCAATCAGCAATTGATCAAGCGACTTCAAGTCTTTATTTAAATGGTTTTACGAGCAGGACAGGGGTTAACAAAGAATCACGTATTACGTCTGATGCATCAATCATTAACACTTGTCCTGCTATTGACGTGTATACACGTTTTCGAAACAAGTCAAAAGTAGCAACACATAACCAATCAGATACTTAGTCCTTAGCAAGCAACCAATCAGCAATTGGTGAAGCGACTTTAAGTCTTCATTTAAATAGTTTTACGAGCAGGACAGGGGTTAATGAATTACTAGGATAGACAGATCAATCTTTTCAAATCTATCACAACATGTGTATAACAAATCTAGAATATTGTAGAATGTTCTAGAAGGATTGGTACCAGTGATTTGTTTTTAGTAGATGATGTAATCAGAACACTCTAGATCGAGCTATTTTTAGACATGACATAATAAGAATATTCTAGATCAAGATATTTCTAGATATGATGTAATAGAAGGTTCTAGATGTTTATAAATAGAACGTGATGTCATTTGCATGTAAGTGTTAATTATTCTAAAATGTTCTGTATTGTCTTTGTAAATAGTATAAATTGGGAGCTCCTGAGAAGGACTCCTCAGTTATTGATTGGAGAGTAACTCGTGTAAAGTGAAATGCATTGATTGGAAGTCCATCTGCTGCCTTCATCTACCGTTTTCAAAAGAATACCTGAACACAATCTAAGGTGGATTGTGACAATGTGACATAACAACTTACCAGATGAGTCTTGCGTGCTGAGTGGCAATGAGAAGGCTGTTCTAACAGGCTCATTGGCACCATTGCTATAAATGTGTAACCGAAACCTGCAAGTGAAGGAAGAGAACGGATCGTCACCATCCAACAATGTGAACGATTCCTTATCTATGACGTCATCACATTATCCACAAATTTGCCGAGTACGTCTGCTGCTCCGTAATCAGAGCTGTAAAATTACTGCCATTTGAGTAATCAATTACAATTACAATTACTCAGCTCAGATAGTAATTGATCACTATTACAATTACTGGCCACACAAAGTAATTGATTACCGTTGCAAATTACTGAGATTTAAAAGTAATTATAATTACTGATTACTAATTACTTTTCATACATAAAATATTAAAAAGTAGTGCTTTGAACGGAAATTCAAATCATTTGCTATGAGCTCTATCGCAACTCACTATGGACTGTAATTGGAGACTCCACAGGGCATACTACGCCATGTCAGTATTGCACCTCATGCTTCACAGTTGCTAGCTCCTTCAAATTTATTTAAAGAAAAGCCCTTTGAAATGTTGTAAATCCTGAGGATCAATCCATCAGCTGCTCTCACTGGCAAAAGACTTTGAGCTCCAGACTCCAGAGGTGAAACTTTCAAGGTAGAATGATATCTGAAAAAGCTGAACTCCTGAATGTCTGAGGGCGGGCAGGACGTAAGCATCCAACATGTTCCTTTCTATAGTTCTCTTAATCCTGAAGAACCTGCATAGGTTCTATAGATAAAGCCAAGCAATGAGCATTAGCTGGACGGCGAACTGTTGATTGGGTGAAAAAATGTTGCCAAAAATAGCTGGGAAATTGCTAGCAGTGTCCAAAGTAGGTCTCAAAACAAGAAAAAGTAATCTGTAATCTAGATTCCACCCAGAAGTAATTCATTACCAGAAAAAGTAACTATTACTTTTGAAATTACTTTGCTGATAAAGTAATTGATTACACCTAGAAATTACCACAGAAGTAACTATTACCGGTAATCAATTACTTCAGTAATGATTACTTACAGCTCTGTCCGTAATAAAGATTAGAGCAGGCCAGGTTTATTGATTGATTGAGTCTTTTCTGGCAATCGGCTGTCCTAATCAGTCATCCCATAATACTAAACGCGCTATGTTGTCTGTCTGTCGGTGTGTCTGTGGGTCTGTAAGTGCCCTCGAAACGTGTCTTCCGTTGAGCTCTTCTCCGCTGAGATCGTTACTTTTCCACACTTCCCTTTTACAAAAGTCGCAACAGGAAGGCCGTCTTCTCTGAATGGGAGCAATCGCATACTCTCCTTCTCGATAGCGGTGTAGCTTTTCGCGTTTAAAATTCGACGTTTTCATCGCAGCTTCGCCATTTTGCTGTGTTTCTTCGTCATTTATTATTGCTGCGTGCACGGAACAATGGTTTTGTCCTCACGTGATCAAGCTGCGAGACCGAAAGATGTGACCCTGGCTTCCGGTATGTCACGTTTCGGCGCCTAATCGTTTTGACGCCAAGACGTTTGGGCGCAGGTAAATCAGTGCGAAAAGCTGTGCAAAACACAACGAAAAGAGACCGCGGACTTGTAAACTGATAACGTCTTTTGCGGAAACCAATTTGTGCATACGAAAACACGGAGCATGGCTGAATTACACAGTTTTTTTATCCGCAAGTCAAACAGCGAGCCTCCTAACTGTGGAGTACATGCTTACTTTGTAAATCTTGTAGCCCTTAGGTATGTGTCAAATGGCCCCCATGATGTCATTGCTTAATTTGTGAGTAGTTTCCCTTAGGACAACTTCATTATAAATACAATACTGTGTAGTGGACATTACCTGCTACGAGGCAAAATATATATATAGAGAGAGAAAAGGCGGGCTTCTATAGGTGCGTTATCATTCGTCCATCTTATTCACCCTCAACCTGATAGACTGAGATGCATTATGCTGAGTCCTGCCATTGGCCCTGGCGGCGTAGCAGCTAGTCTGTTTACTAATATCACAAAGATGTGCTTCTATTGAGGCCTTTCAGAGGACTAGACACCATTAGGATTTATAAGGCTTTACAACTGCATGCTTGTTTACAAAGGAACAGACAACAGGACACGAAGAAAAGATTTTAGACGTAAACCAAATCAATTATAAAAAAATCATAAATACAGTCAACGTGAATGCTTTACAGGATACCACACATCTTTCAAAGTATTTGCAGCTTGGAAATTCTCGATCAAGTCAAAGAACACAAAATTACAATGTTGCTATTCCTGTAGTGTACATTGTCGTAGACATTCATGGTGCCGTTCACTGGTCAAGATAATTTTCCTCTGCCCCAGTTTTATGAAGAGTCTAGCTGCAGTTTTGATGCTTGTCGGCGTTTAACAGGTGCTGCGTAAATCCGTTCGATGTCAAACAAATCTGTGTCAATATTTTCTTTGTAAATCGAATCGACCTTAATTCTATTCAGCGCAAATACTTTCGGCGTTAAGTATTTCATTGTAAGTGCGTATTTTCTGGTCCCGCCCTAGCTCAATAATTAGCATATACAAGTCCCACTAGGGCGATTGCTCACAATCCAGAGCATGTTACTTAACAAATAAGTTTGGAAACTACTGTTCTCTTCTCGGGAGATCAGAGCAAGAAAATGTTATATTGCAAACTTACCGGTACTTCTTTCCGGGCAATAGAGGTCCATTGCAATACAAATCCTCTTTTAGTGGAGAATTACATCCGGATTCATCTCCCACACGGATATAAAGGAGATCGTCACTTGGTGCAGGAATGTGAACAATATCTCTTCGCATTCGATGTCGACGATTCTCATCGGATGTAAAATAAATTCTCTGTGTGATGTAGCTTCTGTATGCGAATTCCGAATAACGGTTCACTTTGTACCAAGTCAATGGTAATAGGTTGTTATCGCCTAAAAGTTAACAAAAGACACAGCAACATATAAATATCAGAGAATAATCCAGTCACTATTGGTCATTCAAAGCCACTGCTACAGTCAATTGTCAAACCTGTATTAGCGGCCACATCTATAGAGCAGCCACCTGTGTATAAAGGCCACTCTTCATAACCCCAAATGATACTTTCTATATAAATCAACCTGGACAGAAAGGCCACCTGTCTATAAAGGTCATTTTCCTCCGGTCCCAGAGGTGATTGTTATAGACAGGTTTCATTGCAGTATAATAATGTTAAAGATAGATATCACACTTACTGTCTGCAGCAATGGCTCGATATTGCTGCACAATGACGTCCAGCCTGTCCAGTTTGTCAATCCCATATGACGATAAGCTGATACTAAACTCAAGAAGTGAAGATGACTTGTCCAGAAGACTGACAACAAGAGGTGGTGGACTTGCCGATGGCGTTAATATTGTAATTGTTGCAATATTACTAACCGACGACTGTATTGTCATTGAAAGCAAAGTAGTGTGCAAACTACTGCTGTAGTTTGTTGACATTGAGAAGGTAGGAGTGTGCAATAATCTCGTTGTTGGTACACTTTCATATGTTTGATGCAATGAAGTCTTCATAATCTCTGACAGAATTCTTGCAGACGGATGGATTGGAAGCATTGCTGAAGTCTTGACTGTGCTATTTTGCAAGAAGCTAGAGGTAAGGACTGAAGTATTCTGGGTGATTGGCAATAGGAGTGATGATGATAGGCCTATCCACAGCGAATGATGCAAAGAATGGTTTGAGGTTGGCGCAACAGCGGTTCTGCTTTCCACGGCTTCTCCCACACTTGTCTTGTTAGCCATAGAGATGCTTGGTTGCCATAGCGATGGCATCAAGTCCCTCACAGAGCTGACAGACATATTGATCTTTGCTGTTGTCGAATATCCCACAATTGACGAAAAAACACCTTTAATTGAGGAAGAGTGTGTTCTAACTATATGATCCATGCTATTTGATAAAGCGGAAGACAACTCTGGAGTTCTGATTATATCAGAGGTAGACGTTGGAAGTAATTGGCTTTCGTTGGCAGTAGCCATTTCTGATACAAGTGTGAGATTGGCAGCAGTGCTTTGCAGAGGATCAATAGTTGGAAATACAGACATTGATTTGAATGAGGGAATAGGTATTGTACTGTCAATAGGCAGATATCCATTTAGGCTGGCTGTGCTATCAACCGCCACACTGTTGTTCGGAGCGGCCAACGAAGACAGACTGAATTTGGAAGTTTGGTAAATATCAGAATTCATGCTGCCAGTTGCACGGGAGACATCACTTTCCACAAAAGAGAGACTTGCAACACTATCAACTTGATCCTCGGCATTTGATGACCAAGATGACGGGGAAATGAATGATCTGCTTGTAAATACTTCAGTAGTGGCATTATGGTCTCTGTTGATCGGCAATATCGCAGAACTGAGCAAATCCGTCCGAGAAAAGACCTGGCTACTATCAGAAGTTGAACTTTGTAGCAATTCACTGTGCATGGAAGGATGTGACGAGAAGAGAGGCGCGAACGAGCTAGTCGGAGCCAGCTGTGGCATCGTGGAGACTTCATTACTGGAGAAGCTCTGGGTTGCAAGAAATCTGTTAGTGCTTCCGGCTGCAGATGATCCTCCGGAATATATCGTAGGGATCAATGCCTCACTTTCCATGGCACTGTACAACGAGATGGGTTGTGCATCAGTGCTAGTCAAAGACTGCTGGAATGCTGTCAGAACTTTAGGACTGGGAGAGTATTGTAACATTGACATAAGGTTGTCCTTTGAGTATGCACTGCTGTGGCCACGGCGTTGAAAGGTTTCCAGTGGACTAAAAGAAACTGATTCAGGGTGCAACAGATCAACAACTGTGGTAGCTGAGCTTGATTGTGACGAGGAATGAGACGTGATGGGCATTGAAGAGAGTAGCAGTTCGATTGCATCATTTTCTGTTACAATCGATGACGAGATGCTATTTCCAGCCATTGTGGTGGGCTTCACATGTAATGGTGGTGTTGAAGTGGTCATAGAATAATCCGGTGGCTCGAAACTTTCCGTAATTGGCGCAACATTCATGTTTGATTCATAGGAGTCTGAAAGAATCTTTGTTGGATACGGATCTGTATCATCCACATTCGACACAGACAGAGAATTATAAGAAGAATCCATAGCTTCACTTGAAAAATCAGGGTCCAATGAAGGCATTTCACTTGAAGTTGTTCGAAAGAGTATTTCTGAGTAGGTTTCTCCCGATCCTGAAGTAGAATAATGTTTACTGGGATCTACTTCTGACACTTTTCCTACATCAGTGGGAACAGAGCTTGGGTATAACACAGCACTGGTCTCCTGTGCATGAATCATATCAACTTGACTATGTGATGGATGGAATGGAGACACAATGGTCCGTGCATAGGGTGAACTGGCACGTCCGTCTAAAGGCAACTGCAAGTACACAGTGCTTGACGAAACATCCTGCACATCGGAAGGATTCAGCCATACACTACTTTCCTTCTGCTCATCAACATTGTCCGAATTATTTTGCTCCTGGAAATAAAAAAATTAACTTATCAGAAAAACGTAAATCTTGTAAACATGAATGACAATAAAATACAGTCAAACCTGTATTAGCGGCCACCTCTGTAGAGAAATCACCTGTGTATAAAGGCCACTCTTCACAACCCCAAAATTACACCTTCTATAGAAATCAATCTGGACAGAAAGGCTACCTGTCTATAAAGGTCATATTTTCAGGTCCCAAAGGTGACCATGATAGACAGGTTTCACCGTAATAACAAACATAAATCAAACATGTAAATGTGATTGCTTAGTAGCATTTTGTCGCAAACACTGAGCTACCTCATAATCAGATTTCTCCACTAGGACGAGGGGCGCTGTTTGACCGAAAGTGAAGTTTCCTTTACTCACACTACAGATGATCCAATTTGATTCAAATCTTTTGAACCAATAGTAAATGCAAATCATTCTGAGATCTGCATTAACAGAGAAGACAATAGAAATCTCCCGTATGGCTTGATGCAAAATTTTCAAAAAATAGATTAAAGAGGAGGAATCAAATTTTTGCACAATGTGAACCATTACCTTATTCAATTATCGAAGTGAAGATAAACAAACATATTCTTGAAAAAATACTAACATCAAATTAGCTCTCCAAGATTCGAATCACAAAGAATTCAGGTTAAATAGTCCTGGTTTGAACAGTACCCCTAATGATGACCTGTTGTTTTTCCTGCTTTGGCCAAAGGAGCTCTCATTAGATGCAATATATTGATACAATTATGTTGATTTACGATTTTATACCACTGTCTTTTAAATGATGTACCTTTCTGTAACTAGTTACTTAAGTTAAATACTTTGATAGCACCTTGGATGGTTTCCATTGAGAGTGGAACCAATAAATAGAGCCAAACAGCTATTTATAGATTATATGCATGCAGCAAAATGAATGCTGTGAAGCAGCTTTACGGTCGCTGACGTACTGTTGAATGTAGGTATATATGTACGGTGGCCCATAGGTACAAAACACAATACACAATACACATCCACAAAACACAACACACCTTTGTAAAACGCATTTCAGCATTCGTAAAACACATTTCATTATTCGTAAAACACAACACACATTCGCAAAACACATTTGAACATTCGTACAACACATTTCATCATTCGTAAAACACAACACACATTCGCAAAACACATTGGAAAATTCGTAAAACACAACACAGACTTGTAAAACACATTTGAACATTCGCAAAACACAACACACATTCGTAAAACACAACACACTTTCACAAAGAGAATTTGACAACACCAAAACACAACACACTTTCTCAAAACACATTCGTAAAGGGGGAATGGAGTGGACACTAATTCAATAACCCAGAAACATCAACTAATCAATTAACCCAGTGTGTCGTGTGGAAATTAAAATCCAATGTCAGTTGTTGTTGGTGCTGTTACCACAATTGCTTTTCCACAGCAAATTTCCTCGTGATAATTGGTGAAATAAATTCTCACACATTGCTTTTAATATATATAATTTATCCACGTGGTGTAATTACGTCAACATCAGAATATTTGTCGATTAAGGGTTACTGATAAATCTTGCTTCAGAAAATCGGACAGAAGCAAACGAGAACCTCTTATCTAGAATTCTACATAATGCTTACGGCATTAAAATCGTCCCGACCGCTCTTGG
>OFHS01002049.1:0-23319 GCA_900245855.1 Calvadosia cruxmelitensis
ACACGAGAATGAGTCTGGGGAATGTTGCCGACGCATGGGATTGCTGCCGACGGTGACGAATATTCCATGCGCACCGGCGAACCCCGAGCAAGAGCATTCTTAATACAACGCATCAGCGTTGTTGTCCAACGTGGAAATGCTGCCTCGGTCCTGGGAACTCTCCCATCTAGCAAGCTGTTGTATGAAGTTTCAATTTGTAAATAGTTCGTAAATAGGTGATAACTAAAAAAAGTATACTATGATCCTTGGTAATTACATGTTGATGTCACTGGCATAATTTGCTCTTCAGCAACGAAATAATTGCACTGAGTTAGGGTTATCCTAAAAGATATATGTGCGAAATGCAAGTCATCAAACAATGCGTAGGAATTACAACAGGAAGATCAAGTAAAATATTGTAAACTATCGTATAGGCTGTGCGTTAGTGACATTCATATCCTGTATCTGTCTTTCGTAGTAAATTTACAGAAAATATATCAAATATAACCAATCAATCGATATAGACGAGTCACAGGTTACATTTGTGCGGATTTCAGGGTGACTGAATCACACCGAGAACGTCGCAGAGCAAGAGATAGTCAATGGGTGGTCATGTAACTGTAGTGGCCGCAAGCCATCCTCCTTCGGCCATGCACGCAAGATAATATTTCTGTGCTAGCCTCATATTCAAGTAAAGTCTTTTTCCATGTAACCTCTACTTCATGTACATTTACCTATATTAAGCCAATGTCGCAAATTAATAATACGTATAGCTCTCAACTCTCGACTGAATCACTCGCATGTTTCTCTCTTGCTGTCTCATTCGAGTCGAATACATTGTAAGGTTGTTCGTCATGGAGTCTCACACGAACACCTTCACATTTCTTCGTTTGATTGTCTTAACTCGTAAACATGTTGTCTAGCCTAGAGATTAACTATGACGTAAGGCCGCTACATAACTCCGCAAAATGGTCTCAGTGTCACAATTCTAACGCGAGATAGGAGGAGGGTTGGCACTTGAGAATCGTGCACCAGCGCATTAAAATTGCCCTATATATAGAAGAAATATGTCCCCAACACAGCAATCATGTTGAGTACAGTAGAAACGAGAATCAGGTAGCTACATCTTTTACGGCAAGGGCTTGTAATAGTTCTACAGATAGGCCTGCCCTTTGTAAGTGGGCTGCGGTGATTGAAGCTGTCCTCTCTTCTGTTGCATCGCAAGACTATGCTAAGACCATTTGCTTTTAAACTCAGTGTCATTCATTCCATTTCTCAAAGTAAAATATTTTTATATGATTTATCATAATTGTAATCATTACCATTTGAAAAAAAACTATATACATATTGAAACTAAAAACTAATTAACATGCAAAAATTATAACTACTTAAAAAAACTAAACATTTAAAATCTCTTTTAATTCTTCTGTGTTCTGGAATGTCCTCAAGACAGACGCGGCATTTCCTCGTTGTATGGTGATGCCAATTCGTTGCTTTAGGAAAGCATTCGATCTGCTTTAGCTGGAGCTTGCTATTAACCTCTTTCCTAGTTCGTTGATGAGCCTCATCCTTCCGCCTCCAAATGAACCCATGAATTCGATGGCCACGGGCTGGATGTCGTGGGAGCCTTGGAGGGATGAGTATTTTAATCGTTTTTGCTTCGGCTTCGTCAGCAGCAGCTCCGGCGCGCACTTTTGTCTTCTGGACATGGCTCGGGGAGAGGGTGTCCACACAAGTGAAGTCCCATACTAGATACTTTCCTGATTTCCAAGGTGTCTGTGTAACACCGTCCGGTCTCTTGCCATCATCACGGAACAGCCCTGTTGGCTCTAACAAAGATGGAATATGAGCGGATACAAGGGCGCGGTGTAGTATGTCGTTCACCTCTGCATGCCGTGACCACCGCCCTGCCGCCTTTCTGCACGAGAGTCCATGAATGCCGTTGCTTTCAATTTGAGCTCTGCTGCGGCAAACGTGTGGTCGGCTTATGTCACATCCCAGACGAATTGCGATGGTTATACGAAGCTTAGAGCCATCCAACAGTAATACCAGGGATGCCGCCGGGATTGCACCAAGCCCACAGCTAGCATCCCGGTTTTACAACGTCAAAAGTCTGGCTCGGTCTTCGACTGTAGGGCTGCTTTCCAGCAGCGCATCGGTTTTTGATTGGACGACTGCAGTATCCCAGGTTCTCTGATCGCCGGATAACGGTGGGACTATCTTGGCCACCTCCTTCCAATCCTCAATGGCAGCCTCCAGGCATGGTATAGTATATCTTCTGACAGATGCAGGGACAACTTTTGCGACCACGTCGGATGTGCCAAAGATGGATGAAAGGAAGGCAGAAGTCAGGAGGTCCACCACATAGAGCGTATGCCGAGTCCACCCGAGGAGACAGGTAGTGTTGACTGTACCAGGGCTGTGGGGTCCAAGTTGATGTTAATTATTTCACTGAGGGCTGTTTTGACGGAAGCATCCCACTGCTGTAAAAGCGGATGACCGCGGCACGGGGAGCATCGAAGGATATGCTGCATTTTTGGAATGGCAAATGCATGCCTGAGTAGGAAGGGCATGGTGAGGTTCCAGCTAGGATAGGCGAGAGGTCATCGTGTTGAGGCTGTGAATCTTTTCCGACAGGATTCTTCCTTTGGCCAGCTCTCCTATTGGCGATCCCAGTAGCGATAGGTCATTCTTATCGACTTTTCGGAAAGTCTGAAGAAGCCCTGTCTCTTGGAAACCAGGGCAGCAGCCAACTAGTTTGCTCTTGGACGAGTTCATTTTGCATGCCGAGCGACTCTCCGATTGTCGAAATGGTCTGCAGGTCTTCCATCACGACCGCCGGAGTGCTGCCAGCGTGCCATCGTCAAAGTACCAAACGCAGAGGGGGCTGTTTAATTGCTTTACAAGTTGCTCCTGTATAGAACGATGCTAAACATGAAGGGGCCCAAGAAATCCTATTGCTGTATCCCTTCTGATGAATTGATGATATACTCGGGTCCGACGAAAAGGCTTCAGCTCTCGTCGCAGCACTGGTTTACGTATGGATAAAGTCCGGGAAACGATCTTGATACCTCTTGCAGAGCAGCGTCTCGGCGAATAGAGTTGGAGGCATTTTTGAAATCAATCTTTGCCAGGATTAAACCAGCTGAGTTCTCTATGAAGGATAAAACCGCATGAACCACTGTTTCTGTTCCTTTAGAAATGCCGCAGCCAAGCTGTCGAGGGGCCAGCACTTGCACTCCTTTGCCTTTTGACGAATTGCACGCAAGCTTCGAGCAAATTCTTCTGAGAGTGTTGCCGACAGCGATAGGTCTCAGACCACCTTCCACTTTGTTCAGCGAGATCAGGCTTGCTCCGTAAAGAGCAGGGACTATGCTTTGTGGGACTTTTCCGGCGGTCATCAGGTTGATCAATGATGTTAAGGATCGTGCCAGACGTGCAGCATGTGCTGAGTCTGGAGCAGCTAGAAGGTGGACCCGTCAGGTCCCCCTGAAGATCCATTTGGGAAGCTTTCGATGGCAGAGGTCACCTGTTGTTTTTTTAGTGTTCCAATACCTTCGCGTTTTCTGAGGGGGACGGAGGGGTGCAATAATCAGCTGGTCGGGGCGGGTGTTTCAGCTTCAATGCCTCAACCGACGAACTATTTATCGCGCTGACTGCCTCGACGGATGCTGCTAGTCGGATTTCTCCCCTTATGTCACCTTTATGTCATATATAGATCGATGCGAGAAGAAATCTTCTTTGCGAGCAGATGGTCAGCATCAGCGGTGGGATTTCTTTTTGATGATGTGGCGGTGTCATGCGTTGAGTACAGTACTGTGATTGAGGGAACAGCCGGATTGCCTCGTTGATTTTGGAAGTGAGGCTTTGTTTTTACTGCTGCATTGTTTGTTTTAGGGCTTGCAGATGTTTGCAAAAGAAAGCAGACTGAGCCATGTACCAGGAGAGTTTTTATGAAGAACTGCATCTATTGTTGTTGCTAATGACTCGGCAGCCAAGCCAACCAGTGATGTTGAGCCTCTTGGTATTCGGTTTATTGTTGCACCCTTTGCGCGTCTTCAGTTTGGAGTACAGTTGAACCATCTCATCCGTAGATCGTGCATTGTCCAAGGGGTTATGTAACACTTCCTGGTTGGCATTACCGTCGGTTGCTGCATTAAATGCTTGAAGAGCTGCCCGTCCAAAATATTTTCTTCGGGTTCCCAGCTGTTGAATCCCGCTGAATAATCTCGCCATTTTACTAAATATTTAGTGCACCCGTTGGATACCCTGCTCTGCAGTAACTTCTCCACCGTATATACTGCTCTCCTCTATATAGGTCCGTCGGCGCGACAGAACAACAACGATACTTGGCTCCGTCAGTAAGGTCTTCGATGGCCAGGCGGTCCAGGAAACTCCAACAGTAACGAATATATACAATGTAATATCCACAAACAGACAGTGCAACAATAAGGTAGTTATAACGAATCGTAGAATTATGTATAACTAAATAACCGCGTTTGAGGCGACATATATCTGAGCTCTTAAAAGCATGACCGCCTGAAATGACTGGCTGCAATCAAAGACGTATTTGTTTCGAGTTTTGTAAATATAATTAGTAAATAATCGTTAATGCATTAGTTGCCACTGTTCAAGTTGAACAGGACTGTTGTTTTACCATGTTTTATATGTAGCTGACGGCCATTATTAATCCATGCATTGGCCACGACGCAAAGGAGCTTTAGTTAATTATTGCTCAAGTATAATTTCCACCTCTATAGAGCAGCCGCCTGTGTATAAAGGCCACTCTTCATAACCCCGAAATGATACTTTCTATAGAAATCAACCTGGACAGAAAGGCCACCTGTCTATAAAGGTCATTCTCCTCAGTTCCCAAAGGAGACCATTATAGACAATTAGACAGGTTTCACTGTATTCTTTCCACTGCAAATTATTCCTCGTAAAAACATTAGGATTGCATCTGTTTTGGCGAGAAACAACTGCAGGGCTGGCAAGCAGACTACATACAGTACAGCCATTTGTTGACGCTTCGAAGTATATGGTTGCCATGGCTTCTCACAAGGTCAGTCCATATCACGTGAACAACGGCCATCATTCATTCGTGACCTCGACCCAGCTCACCTTTATGTTTTGTGTTTTTGTGGATCACGAGACAAACATGCCGATCTTCGCAGTGACCCCAAACCGGTTCTTTCTTCACCAAATCCTGGTGGTGCTCCCACGCTTTTATCTTTCTCGTCCTTTTATATTTATTTCACGTTGAAACTTGCCACATGTAAACTGACAAATGAGTACTTAGTTATTGGAAAGGAATCCCTTGGAATCAGATTTCAGATCCCGTGCTTTGGTCTTCTGAGAAATTGTTCAAAGCAACAAGTCTTCGACTCTTGGTTTGGTTCATTGGCTGCCCAATAGCCCAACCACATCCTTGTAAGGTAAGCCACCGAAATATCTAAGATTACCCTTCGTCAGCTGAAAGATTGCTGTAACTATCATAGTGCATTCTGTCGTCGTCAATCCTAAATAAATGTATTTGTTTCTGAAGTCGTATTATGTTTTGTTTGCCACAGGATAAAGTTACCTTCCTGTTGGCACGTTTATTTTTGACACAAATCTAGCTGCCACGTTGTCGAATATTTAAGTTACGAATGTGCTGCTTATTTTGCTGGCTGGCTATGTTGATACAGTTTTAAGAACGACTAAATTATATGAGATATCCCCTTCGAGGCCTAGCTATGTCTCTGTGACTGTGTCTTGAAGACACTGTCTTCAGCCCATTGTGGCTTTTCCTATCCATTACTAATTTAGGCCTACTTCTATTATTTATTATTTATTTCTAGATGTTCGTGACATCCTCATCAAATCATATCTCTGTTGTGTTTGGATAATTGGATAGCCAAGGGAAATTGTTATTTAATTTATTGGATTAAAATTAATTTAATTGCCATTTAGAATGAACACAATAAACTAATTATAGCCCTCCTAAAATCTAAATTTTGTTCAGATTACTTCGCTTTAGAATTGCATTTGTGGCGGTCTCATCAAGCAATTATGTCGCAACACAGACCGCCAATCAGCGCCCTCCGTCAGTCGCTATAAATGTCTTGTATTTCGTAATGTCAACTCTCTTGCAATCTGTACTCTCGAGTCTTCGGACGGGCTGGCTACCCTCCGTCGTATCTGCCACAATTATATATCCAACTACATCCACTTGCCTATTCACTCGATCAACATCTACATACAACAACATATCCTACACATTGATAATGCAAGTTATTCAACATGCAGTTCCTCTAGCTAGAGTAATAGAAAGACGTTGGTAAAGCAAAGATATCACATTGCGATTTACAATTGGTTATTCGCCTTGCCAGTTCATCTATAATGGACATTGTCTCATGTCTCATAAGTTCTAATAATTGCAAAGACAGGGCAAACAGATCTGGTTTCTAAAACAATATCTCATGGCTTCATCAGTGTCTTGTATCAGGGGTTTTTATTTAATTGAATCCCTGTCAAACAAGTTTACAGTTTGCGTTATTTTATTTTATATGCTAGGATGATGATCTATATTGACTGCTTTATGTTATTTATGTGATTCGATGGTTCAGTGCGAGGGAGACAAAGACGACAACATTGCGAGTGGCTCCTCTCCAAGAACTTTGAGCACACTGATTTTCATTCCACAAAGCACGACACTATATATTTACAACGCATGACTATACAAACTACCGCTGACACACGTTGACACCACAACAATCCAACTCGTAACTCATATGTCAAAGTGACGTCACAACATGTGACACTTTGTTTGACACCACAGACATGCAATTTATTTATTTATTTATCTGTAATATGATCTAAATCCTGTGAGTTTCACCAATCTACGTAGACCCATATGTTTATGATCGAGCCCGATTGCGCCACTTTTGGCATGTGAGACCTTCGAAAACTGTTAACTCGGTTAATATCACCTCGAATATTATCGAATATTATTTCCGTGACAATAACTGAGACGTGATAATATCCGAGGTGATATTAACCAAGTTATACTGTATACACTTAGATAGATAGATTTTTATTTGACCATCAAAACAATATTAATTGAATACAGATATGTTTGAAGTAAAAAGAAATACATGGTCAGGATCATCCCATAAGCACAAATGCTTAATTGTTTGGGACGCCCTAGATTTACAGTTTTATAAATTGAAGTATATAAATAATAATACAAGTTTGTTGAATATTAAGAGAAGTAAAGAAAATGACTAATAAAATTCTGGAATTCAAATACAAAGAATGACGAGAAAGAGAAAATCAAAGGAAGTTCAGTAATAAGTAGTAATCGGGTAGAGTCAGTTTAGTTGTATATGTAGCAGTTATTTACTGTGCAAATGATGTACAATAAAATTACATTATCTATTTATTTATTTAGTTTTTTCTTTATTTATTTAGGATGACATTCCTAGACAAGATTCTGACTTGTCTTCGTCCGTTGGCAAGGAAGAAACCTCTAGCTAGCGGCTCGACGATTCTGGGAACTAAACTCTCCCGCTGTCTGACAACAACTGATTTAACCCTGCTTGGCGTTGGTGGCACACTTGGTGCTGGAGTATACGTTTTAACCGGAACTGTTGCTAAGAACTACACTGGACCAGCCATTATCATCTCATTTCTAATTGCTGGTATTGCGTCCATTATATCTGGTTTATGTTACGCGGAATTCGGAGCAAGGGTTCCTCGTGCTGGATCGGCTTACGTGTATAGTTACGTTACCATAGGAGAGCTTTGTGCTTTTGTCGTTGGATGGAATCTCGTCTTAGAGTATATCATTGGAGCAGCTTCTATCTGCCGTGGTCTCAGTGGATATCTGAACTCGTTATTAAATAACGCCATTAGGGATGCAATTATCAAAGTCATTGGACACATCCATATTCCTGGCGCAAGCGAGTATCTTGATTTATTCGCATTCTTCTTTGCAATATTTATCACAATCATATTATGCTTTAATGTTAAGAACACGTCAAATATCGTCAATATTTTCACAACCATTAATATAATTGTTATAATCATGGTAGTTGTGATGGGAGCGTTTTATGTCAACTTCAAGAACTGGGATGACTTTGCGCCGTATGGAACTAGTGGGATTGTCAAAGGAGCCTCGTCGTGTTTCTATGCATTTGTTGGTTTTGATGTCATAGCAACGGCATCGGAAGAAGCGAGGAATCCAAGCAAGACTATTCCAAGAGCCATCATCTTTACAATTGGTGAGCGCAGCTATTGTAACATGGGCTAACATTTTCTTCCCCAATGCAATGCTCACCATTGACATGCTAAAACCATTTACATGCAAATGATAGAGGTTTTACATTCTTTCTTTGATTTCACAGTTTTGGGAGGATCTTCAATGTTTCGGTGTTCATAGCTCAAATTTCGAGTTACATTTTAACAGATTCAAGTATGGCATTACAGTAATTAGTTTTGAATTAAACAAGTGATTGTTACTGTAATGAGTCAGGTCACATGCAGTGAGTCCGGCTATGAAGCCACGCCACCTTGACCCGCCGTGAACACGAATATAGAAATTACTATCAGCTACAATTTGTTGAGGTGACATCTCTTGCGCTGCACGCAGATTTGTGTTGAATATGACAACTTGCAAAACCACTGAGCGCAAAAGACAACAACTTGAAAACAAAGTAGATTCAAGCACGAAAGGCAAAGACAGCAGGGATGAACACGTTGTTCGGTCAATGAAAGAAATAACGGCGACAACAAGCTCCTTGTGACAAAATCGCCCTGGCCTGGAGCTCAGACTATAGCAGCAGCGGAAGCGGCCAGGAGTATTAATTGAAGGTATCCCACACACTCCTTGGTTCGTGTTAAACAGTTTCTTATTTTTATTGGTTTATTTTTGAACAGGTATATGTGCTGTTGCGTATCTTTTATCTTCTGGGATCACAACTCTGATGGTGCCGTACGATAAATTGGACACAACTGCCGCACTGTCAGAGGCATTTGCACAGAATCATTCTCCTTATGCAAAGTATATTGTTGGCATTGGGTCTGTCATTGGGATGGCTGGTAATACCTTCTCTTCGATGCTGCCATTGCCCCGTCTTCTCTACTCAATGGGTGGCGATGGTGTAGTGTTCAAATTCTTTGGAATTGTGAATGAACGGACGGATATTCCTATTTATGGCACAGTGATTTCTGGAGTGTTTACAGGTACTTTAGCCCTACCAGTTTGTTGTCAGTTTTGTTATTCATTTGACTTACAGTGAAACCTATCTATAACATTGGTCACATTTCGACCTGAGAAAAATGACCTTTATGGACAGTTGGCCTTTCTGTCCTGCTTGGTTTCTATATAAAGTTTCATTTTGGGCTTTAGAAGAGTGGCCTTTATACACAGATGGCTGCTCTATAGAGGTGGCCACTAATACAGATGTGACTGTAGCACTAAATGATGAGTGATTTTACAGTTTATTTTTCTTTAGCAGGAAACTATTCTCTTTGATTTTCGCAGCATTTATGGCCATGCTGCTGAATCTTCAAGACCTTGTGGAGATGATGTCAATTGGAACACTGTTAGCGTACACTATCGTTTTAACGTGTGTGCTGCTGCTGCGATATCGAGTAGAGTTTATTGGTCTGGCTGACGACGAAGATCATTTACCACCTATTACAAATGGTTTCGTTGATTGCAAAGAAGAGCTAGATGACTCGGTCAAAAGCAATGGCATTGATAGTGAGTACCCAACTGCCAATGGCATGTTATAGAGCAGAACATTGAGTGATGATTCAAAAGGTTTCACACAGCATTTTTAAATTCACAGGTTTTCCATAGTCCATTTCTAATTATTTTTGCCTGAAACTCACATGTTTCTCTGTTCTTGGTGTCACCCACAACTTTGTTACAGCAGTATCACTTCAGAGTGTCACTACAGTCGCTCTTGGTTCCATGAGGCAAGGAATGTAGCAACACGGCTGTTGTGCATCATGGAAATACAGTAATTTACATATGAATACATTTACAAGACTGAAGTGCAATAAGCCGTAATTCCTGTAAACTGATTCAACTATAGGCTGTTGTGCTACATACATCGTGCCGTTTTCGTTTTCAGGTAAAGAACACGAAGAAATCAAGCAAATCCCAAATGGGACGTCTTACGGTGCTATTTCTCCAACAACAGAAAAAATACGTCCACTGCAGCGGTTGCCAACAGAGAAATCCCAGCGCATAGTTTCCATGGCAACAGCATTTATTGTTGCAGCCCTGATAGTCATGACTACAATATTGGCGTTGCTTTCAGAGCGTGTTTACGGTGGAGATATTTTGCTGATCACGATTGTTTCTGTCGCATTGGTCATCGTTATTGGATTAACTATACTGATTGCCATTCAGCCACAAAATCCACAAAGATTGCATTTCAAATCGCCCTTTCTTCCATTCCTGCCTGTCATTGGATTATTTTTCAACTTTTACCTCATATTCTCTCTTCAAAAGCTAACGTGGATTCGCTTTGGCGTGTGGCTTGCAGCAGGTTTGCCTCTTCTATATATGAACGTGCCGACTTAATAACCTTTTACTTCCGTAATTACGTTTTTCAACTTTTTATCAGAACGAGGTCCACAATGTCTGCCGTAATTACAGTATGTTAGGCGATAGAAATTGTTGTACAGTGAAACCTGTCTATAATGGCCACCGTTGGGACATGAAAAAAATGACCTTTATAGACAGGTGACCTTTCTGTCCAGGTTGATTTCTATAGAAAGTGTCATTTTGGGGTTATGAAGAGTAGCCTTTATACACAGGTGGCTGCTATATAGAGGTGGCCGCTAATACAAGTTTGACTGAAATATATTAATAGTAATCCTATTAATTTATATTTTATAATATTTTGACTAGAGAGTGATAGAAATTTTGACCACAAAGCAGACGCGAATGTAAAACTACCGTTATGTCTCAAGCAAAATATTGTTTGGTTACATACGTGAGTAGATTGTCTTCATAGACAAAAGGCTCCAATAATGAAAAGATGCTCCACATTTATGTGTTTAGTGAGGATATATCGGTACTTATTATAAAAAGATCGATGTTTACTGGGGTGGTCTAACAGTTTGGATGTCTGGTTGCCAATTACAGTCAAGCCTGTGCTAACGGCCACCTCTATAGAGCAGCCACCTGTCTATATAGGCCACTCTTCAGAACCCCAAAATGACATTTTATATAGAAATCAACCTGGACAGAAAGGCCACCTGTCTATAAAGGTCATTTTCCTCAAGTCCCAAATGTTACCGTTATAGACAGGTTTACTGCACGAGTCTCAGGTTCGAACCGGGACCCTTGACAGTCAGCATATGTTACCATATAATTAATAATGCAATGTGATATGCCTAATTTGCTCATTTTGGAGCCGATATGGACGTGTTTACCGGTATATACTGAGATGACACACTGTATCAGAGCGGATATCTAATTGACCAATTATAGTCTCAAGTTCTCAATGCAATCTGTGGATTCAATTCAAGGTAATTTACCTCGCCATAGGGGATGACCCAGAAAATGTGTTTATCTGAAGTGCATTGAGAATTTGAATTCCCCCGTCTAAGTTATTGGGGTGATAAACTACTAACCCAATTCTTGTCCGCTGCCCCTGTGATGGTTATATCATTATACAGTGAAACCTGTCTACAATGGTCTGTCCAGGTTAATTTCTATAGGAAGTGTAATTTAAGGATTGTGATGAGTGGCTTTTATACACAGCAGGAGGCTGCTCTGTAGAGTTTGTGGCGGTCTCATCAAGCATTTACGTCAGCACTCAGTCCGCCAATCAGCGCCCTCCGTCAGTCGCTATAAATGTATTGTATTTCGTAATGTCATAATTCTCTTGAAATCTGTATACTCTCGAGCCTTCGGACGGGCTGGCTACCCTCCGTCGTATCTGCCACAATTATTATATATCCAACCACATCTACTCGCCTCTCTTCATTCGATTTACGCTCATCATACATATTCTACAAGGTGACCGCTAACACCGGTTTGACTGTATATGTCCTTTATTGTTTTAATAAATTTAAATTGTTTTTTTTTTCTTTGTTTTTAGGGGCATTTGTTTACTTTGGCTATGGCATCAGGAAAAGTGTTGCACGTGTTCAAACGAGCTACGAGCCGATTTGATTTTGCGGACAGATTGTAGAGTAGGCTATTGTTGCGCTTTTATAATTACCAGATATATCTTTAAATGATAATTGATTTATTAGCTACCGGTTACAGAATTGTATTGCATTTTTACTGAGATTGGGATGTAATTAGTTATGCAAACTAAGAATATTTGGATATTTTTTATGTACACTGTAGATTTAGTAGAATGTACATAGTATGCATGTTTTGGAATTCTGATAAAATTTGCTTGCAGAATCGGAGTGTCCTTCCTTCCTGGGCCTTATTAATGGACCGGGACTAAAGTGGTGTAGTCCAGGACTATGTCCCATTTATGGATTTTAGTAGATTATTCCAGACTAATTGTTTTATCTCGGAGTGCGCTTCAGTCCCGGTCCATGAATATGGCTCCAGATCTTCTCAGAGGGGAATGTAAGTTAAAGAGACTATGAATGTTTGAGTTTTCTTTTTAATCTTACTTGGCATCTTATAAACTTTTAGAGCACATTCAAGTCCTTGCTATTGGTAGTGATTTATTTCATTGTCAGTTGATTTTTCCTCTGCTTCTGACCGCTCGCATCATTTCCTCGTGAAAATCTAATGGTTTCTCTTTTGGAACCACAGGATTGTTCTTCCTTCCCGTTAATTGGCTTCCTGATGGAGGATGTCGTGGAACAGCTAATGGAGGAGCTGGAGGCGGGGGTGGTGGAGCTGGTGGGGGTGGAGGAGGTGTGGCACCAGGTGGTGGTGGTTGGGTCGGGGCCGGTGGGCTTCGTACAGGGGGAGGAGGAGATGTGTGATTGATATTGTCTTCTTCCACTGGCAAGGGGTCTCGTTGGGATGCGCTTTTCTTATTCATTGAAGTGTGGCGCTGTTTCTTCTTCTTGTTTTTTGTTGACCTTTCCTTTGGACTGCCATTATTCATGGTTGTTTTTGTGATGGGGGCTGCTACTTGGGAAGGGTCTGGGAGAACAGATGGGGGAGGTGGTGATACTGGTACTGTTGAAACTGCTATCATTGATGGCTCGCTTTTCTTCCTACGTTCCTTAGGATCCGTATTTGTTATCTTCACGGTCGATTTCCTGCGAGGAATTCCGCTGATTTTGCCTCTTTTCTTTTTTCCTTTTTTCTTTTTCTTCTCGTTTGTTAGCGGTTGATCCTCCATGTCGATAGCATGGTCTGTCGCATTGTGATTAAGGTCTTTGCTTTCGGGGCGAGGGGATGATGGCTTCTGCGGGAGGCGCATGTAAACCACATCGGTTGTTTTTTCTTTTGCTGGCTTTTTGTCTCGTTTCAACAACCTCTTCCTTCATGGAATAGAAACAAGATACGGAAAGATTCATTATGTAGATGAATTTAAACTATCTTGCCTTTGGAAAGAAGAAAGGTAATTCATACACTTTCTGGGTCTCCCGAACAAGTAAGCAGATCTGCAGATTTTTGTTTAAGGAATGACCCATGCTTAATTGCTTATATCATGAAAATCGTAATACTTTGTTGTTCCCAATTTCTGTAATCAGTCGTTTGTATTCGTTTGCTATATTATGGTCTGAATATATACTCATACATTTGACTCCATGATGGCCATGCTGACCCTGTCAACGCAGCGTATCACCCCATTTTCCTACCCTCTCCCGGACACTTTGATTCTACCTGCCGGTCAGATCAATATTTACATACGAAATACTGTCGCATGTTGACTTACACGAGTGCGAAGAGGCGTCTTCTGAGGGCACAGCAGATGGTCACCAGAATGAAGAGGAGCAACAAAGCGGAAGTAGACATGACAGCTACGCCAGCGGGCGTGGTCAGGAAAGGGATTGATGACACAGCTTTGTTGATTTCATCCAAGGCCTTCGTCATTGTTTCAACTACAAAAGAGAATATATTCAAGTTCGCTCATGTGACGGAAAGGGTATCTCCTAACACGGCGGGCGTCAACACATTCGTAAGTGTCTAACAGGGGTGGCTTTGCCGAGATGAGATATCCTGATGCCCTTCATCATCATCATCATTAAACATTAACATGTTAACATGGTGTGGGTTGCCAACATGCCCGTCGTTTGCCACAACCATCATCGAAGCAAGGATATCCTCGCTGTCCACGCGTCGCGGTTCTGGGTTGCTGTACTCGCCTCAGATACGTTTATGCCAAAGTCATGCAAGTCTTCGATGATCTGATTGAGATAGGTCTTACGTAGTGCTCCACCACGACGAAATGACCTTACCCTATTCGATAGATCCGATGCTGCAACTATGCTGGCAGAACTTGAGGAAGTCGCAGCTGTCTATGGTCTCAAGCTGCACCTTGGTAAAACTGAACATCTGCCGATCAACTCCTCTGTGTCTTTTAGCCTGCATGGCAATACAATCAAACAGGTGTCTTCAATCAAGTACCTCGGGTGCAACATCAACAACATTATGGATGATTCGCCGGAGATCAGGAGCCGCCTTGCCATGGGTAAACAGGCTCTCGACAAGTGCTCCTTTCTGAAGAGAAGCCGCGTCAGTGTGGACACCAAATTGCACCTTGCACGGTCACTTGTCATGTCTAAGGTTTTGTATGGTGCATGTACTTGGTCAATCAAGGCGTCTGATGCAGCTTCCATCAGCGCTTTTGGTCGTGACGTATGGAGGTCTGTCCTTGCAATCAAATGGAGCGATTCTGTTTCCAACGAGGCACTGGAAATGCACATTGGAGGTCGGTGGTGTCTGACCGAAGAGTTGGTGACGAGCCGACAGTACTCAGTACAGCTGGCTTGGCCACTTTATGCGCCATACATCTCATCCCTCGTTAATAAGCAGCTTGCCAAACTGCTATCGCCGCACTCCAGGCAGACCAAGGCAGCGCTGGATGGACGGGCTTCGCACCCCATCCCAGTCCGCTAAACAGTACAAATCCCCTGGAACAGTACATGCTGTATACGGATTACAATCGAGCCCTGTTTTTCTCCCGTTAGATTTATTTTCAGAATCATTATGTAGGATAAAGAATTGTCTTTCTTAACCCCATTTGGATGTAAATGTAGCATAGTTGGCCATACGCATATTTGTACTTTTATGTAAGTAAGATTACGTACGTTTATTACTTTTAAAAAGGCATAGTGCTCAAATGTGACCTTGCCTATTGGAAGAAGAAGACGATAATGATGGCATTGTTTTATTAATCGGCTCAACATAACAGCATCATCCGTTTATTTAATCAGAAAGTCTACTAAGCCATACGGCTTAGTTTCACAGGCCATATAAACACTATACAGATGGAACACAAATCACTAGCTTTAAACGGCTTCATGGCCGAGTGGCAGGAACGCTGGCTTTCATTCCCCGGGTACGGGGTTCGAATCCCAGCCGGACCTGCAGCTTGGACCATGCTGCTGCCCTCGTGGCGACTGAGGGGCTTAATGTAACGCGCTGTGCTGCACAATTATAATCAGTGCAGAGGTGGTTCGACTAATAGTTCTAGACAAGGGAGCCAGCCTTCGCAACGAGGGTGGTGGAACTCGTAAAAAATCCCCCTACGGTACCTCCACCGTTCATCCAAAAAAGTGTCTGTCTCCATGTGTGGCAGTTTTTAAAAAAAGTAGCAAGTGAATGCTTTTTTGTATCGAAAAGCAAAGGAGAATAGAATGAAGCAATTATAGCAATTACTCCATGAAGCTGTAAAACATGGTAGTTCGTGCCACTATGCAAATTCACGAACTTATTTTGCTCCCGCGTGATCCTATGTAGGTGGAGCGATCTGCCTGATAATGTTGTCACTGCGCCAACAGTTTCTTGTCTCAAGTGTTGTTTTGACATGATAGAGTAAAATATTGTAAACTATCATAGGCTAAGTGACAGTATAATATAATAATAGTGTAATATTTATTTGAATTATGTATTTTATCAAGGTTAAGTTTTTATTTAGTAGTTGAAAGTAAAATGTATTTTTCCGTTAAACAGATTGAATGAAATGAGGTAATAATGGCAGTGATATTTACTGTATATGATCCTGTATTTACCATTCGTATTGAATTTACGGAAAATATATCAAGTCGATCAATCAATCAATCAATCAATCAGTATAGTACATTACCTGCCAAGTTGTCTTTCGGCATGGAATCTGAATGAAATAGCAAAGTAATAATTTGCATTACAAGCTTGCGGAACATTTGTATATAATCAGTGCCTGATGCAACATCAAACTCAAAACAAACTCATAAGTACAGTAGTACGAAGTCAAGTTATAACAAAGGAGATCAGCGAAAGATAGATAATATCTCAGGCTTAAAACATCCTATTTATTCTATTAGCTACTTGTTTTTAACTGCCACCTGTCTTGAGAGACCGACTTAACGTCTCAAATTCAGTTTACCTGTGTTAAGCGACCACCCGTATTAAGAAGAGGCCACATTTTATTTGTCTTTTGAATGATCGCATAAGACAGGTTTGACTTGTGTCAGTTGTAACGTTAACTGGTGCCGTAGTCTCACTTATAGACAGCCGCGCTTGTCTGCTTTTAAATGGCCACAGCTCTTCAAACCCTTTATATTAACACAAGCAGCAGGTACAGTCAAATCTGTATTAGTTCCCACCTCTATAGAGTAGCCACCTACAGTATATGTGAAGGCCACTCTTCTTACCCCCAAATGATACTTTCCATAAAAATCAACCTGAGCAGAAAGGCCACCTGTCTATAAAGTCATTTTTCTCTGGTCCCAGAGGTGACCGTTATAGACAGGTTTCACTGCACTAGTCAAGCGAGTGGCGTACATAACTATTCATAGACTCTTTCTTTCGTCAGTTAGACCCTTGTGTATTAATACTTTTTGTTCTCATATTCGTTTACCTTATATGAATTCCATGTCGTCTGTCGGTTATAGACCTTTATTTACTGTATGTTGGCGAAGTGGATGTCGACTGTCTCACGTTACCATTGTATCAGATTTATCAAATCCCTTTATACAGTAACAACAATCCATTTACATTTCTAAGTTACTTCTATCATTGAAAACTAGACTCCTTACAGTATATCAGATATTCATTTTATCCGGAGAACTGAGAATTCACCAGATTTTCACCTAATCCAGTAAATCACTTTTTCAGCTCAAACGGATATTCAATGAATCCGTATAATCGATCAGTATTAATCTGTATTACTGATTTAGATTAGTAACAATTATAGACCATTCTCATCTTTTGTGTTTACCAACAACTTTCACTTCGAGCTTGACTTTCGTTTGACAACCGCCTTCAGTTTGGATGATTTCGTAAGTCCCAGAATTCGAATCTTGTGCGTTCAAAATCTCCATTACGCTTCCCGGAGTCCCCTTTCCTGTTGTGGGGAATCTATATCGACTTGCCCCTGTCCCGATGTTGATGGTTTTCCCATTGTGGTACCACCAGATCTCTCCTGTGATTGGTGCGTTTACTTCGATTCTTCCAATCTCTTGGCGTAACACATACAAAGGATTTTTCGACACGAGAAGCAAAGAAGTGTCTGAAAAATAAATTAATTGAAAAATCGCTTTCCTTATACAATAAGAAACAGTTAAATGCCATTATATACTAGCATGCTAGGATAAAAATTTGTCCGTCACTATTAGCTATGCACCCCCGGTTTGCTAATATTCACTTTATCAATAGTATGCACCCCCGACAGAGTAGTTATAGATCTGCTACACGTAATGACATGGCTTTGTCTTTTTTAGTTGAGTTTCACCCGTCGTACTGAAAGTCTGAATACACGTGTTTATATAGATATCTTGTGTTTGCTTGCGTGTTCCTTCGATAGTGATCTTATACAAATATCATAACAGTATTGCATATTGATTGATTGTACTATATCTCAGACATATAAACAAATCTTTACAATAATGTGTTAGAGTGGTTATGTTATACAGTTGGGTTATCGTGTTGTGGCCATGTAGCACAGCCTCGTTCTCATACTCCCCTGCCTCACTATAAATGTGTCGTGGCACGCCCAGAGACAATAACCACGACGATCTTTACTTCTAACAACATCTCATCTCGAGGACACGAACAGAACTAAATTACGTTACAGAATACAGCACCTCTAGGCTACGACATAACAGCATGACATTACTAACACCAAGGAGATTAACACAAGAGAACAATATACAGGAAGATAATCGGAAACATGACAAGCAATACGTGTAACAATAACAGGAACTACACAGCCACCACAAAATGCCTCTAGGAAAATAGTCAGTGACTTGAATGATTGAGCAAGATACACACATAATATATATGTCTCTCTCTGAGTGTTGAGTAATAGCGAACCACTGACCATGAAGGAAGCTAAGATGACCATAATCGTATACATATATTTTCGTTTGTTTCTTGATGTCATATATTTTTCATATATTGTGTTCATATATTTTCATTTGTTTGTTTGTTTGTTTGTTTGTTTGTTTGCTTGTTTTTTGTTTTTCTACATGTGTGACGTAGAGTAAAATACTGTAGGAATAACCGATTCCTCACTTCTTGCTCATATCACGATTAACAATCGTGTTTCACATAAGTCTAATTTGCACTCAAGTTTCAAGAATTTCAGAACGAAAAATATATCGCATTCCGAGACCTCTCATTGAAAGGGCAAAAAGGTCTAGCTCAATACGGAACGAGTGTTTTTTAATTTTGTAATCTGTGGCTTGTAGTGTAGCAATGTGGACAAGTATCAGAGCACTTTATATGGAAATGTATCAACAAATTTCTTTCATGAAATAGAAATTATACTTTTTCAGATCTCTCTGCAGCAGACCCATTGCATCACACATTTACATTTCTGCAATCAAACCTGTATTAGCGGCCACCTCTGTAGAGCAGCCACTTGTGTATAAAATGGCCACTCTTCCTAACGCCAAAATGACACTTTCTATAGAAATCAACCTGGATAGAAAGGCCACCTGTGTATATAAAGGTCATTTTACTCTGGTCCCGAAGGTGACCATTACAGACAGGTTTCACTGTATTCAGTGTGCTTAATTTTAGATGATTGCATTCCCGCTCTCCATACTTTACCTGGTATCTTCACTTTGAAATCCACCGTGGTTGTCCCTGAACCATCAAGAACAATCGCTCTATAATTTCCCGCTTGTGTGAGAACAGCGTTGTGTATCGTCAACTTCAATCTATCTGCACTGATGGAATAATGTTCATTGTCTTCAATATTGACGCCTTCTTTTTGCCAGATGATTGACGGCCGTTGTCCTAAGCCAATCAAATCGACGTAGAACATTTCCAATGCAGCTGATTCGCGCAAGCATGTTTTCACAAGGGACTGTTTCGCTAATGCACTTTCCATTTCTGCGGAAAAATAAAGTATAGTAGCAAAATAGACCACGATTTCTTGTATACGGACGTTGCTTACTTGACGATATGTAAGCTAGAGTTATAGCGATTTTAGGATAATGTAGTTTTAACCTTACTATAAACGATATATAATTTTTTGAACAATTGAAGCTTCATTTTGATGAGAAATGATTATGTTTTCAAATTAACTATTGACCACGACTTCATTCTTCGATTATAATTGCACTCGAACCATCAAAGAATCTAAATTTAATAATAAGAATTATCTGCACCAATGTGATTTGTACTAGGCGCAACAATCAAAGCTTTTAATATAGATTTTTGCTAAATAAAAATTCAGTTTACTTTTTATTATTTTTTATCGCTGCTGAAAGAACCATTTAATTACATCTGCTCTTCATTTTAACGATATCCTTGAACAAGTTTCCCTTACCTGCTTTGATATGTATGGCTGGTGTAAGGATTACCAGAAACACTGCGATGCAGACGACCCTCATGGCCGTCATTGGCAAAGAGGCGCTGCGAAGAGAAGGACGCAATGCAGAACAAGTAATAATTATGACGTCATGATTATTTGGATTCTGTTTTACTTGAAGTACTGCATTCAATGCATGGAACCTGAGCATAATTATAGCTTACGTAATCCATCCATAATGGCGACATGTACTCCCATGGGAATCCATGTTCACGACCTGTATTTACATATGGTCTAGACTGTCTAGATTATCTATAGACTATCTAGACCAGTTCTGTATTTCACAAACGTCTGTCTGCTTGTTTGTATGTAAATATGAGTAATTGAGTATGTATGTCTGTTCAAAACTACTGAACTAGACACCTGCTACTGATGTACAAGAACGGATTTTCCTATAAATGGGAAACAACAAGGCTCTAACTTTTAAAATTTTTGGGAACACACCGAAAAGCGCCAACGCTCAAACAAGGTCGAAGCTGAGCAATTCAGATTGACCAAGAACCTAACAGAGCTACTTCTTTGAAAAGGATGCCTTGAAGCTGAGCTTTGTTTTCTGTAATTGTAATGTCACAATGTAATTGTAATTTGATGAAATTTAAATTATCACTGTGGATGGGCACCTTGAATTTTCTGTGTTTGCCTTTGCAAATTGTTTAATATACTAATGAACCGCCATCTTTTATCAATTTTATTTCTTTTTTGTTTCTTGTTATTTTATATTTATTTTCCAATGTAAACATCCGAGTCTCTCAGGTCGGGCGTGGTACCACGCTGGCAGCGCTCTCATAGTCTCTGAGCAGTTTTGGTGTGTTACTCCGTTCCAGGTCCTCTGCGAAAGGAGGCTGCTACGGGACGGCTGCCAGGCGAGTAATTTGTACGGCTTGTAGAGAGTGCCTTTTCGCACTAGAACATTCAGCATGAAAAGCAGCTTCGAGGGATCCCCAGGATGACGTCCAACGGTCGAAGCACATTTTAGTTTCGATAACAGACTGATTTCATAACAGGAAGAGAGGGCTACACTATAATAAGTTATATTGCCCAGTGAGTGTTGCTTGCCAATTTTTAGATTGTAAATGCGAACCATTAATTTTGATCTATAGTCAAAACAGAATAGACCTTCTTTTTCAGCAACACACGCCCCGGCAGGGCGATTGACCGGGCACCACTGAGCTTGTCCTGCCCTTCATCACCAAAGGCAGAGTTGCGGCGGAGGCATCGACCAGAACGGATGAAGTCCAATCGGTTCAACAATTTAGCTGTTTTAACGGCTTTCTTCAGTAGTATAAAATACAGATAGATTCTCTCCAGGGAAAATGGTACTTCCATAGAAATTAAAGAAAGGGTGCATTATTCTGATTTCTGACTATATACTGTACCGTCCAAAAATATTACCCCAAAATAGCTTGATTTAATTATGTTCAAAATTTTATACCTGAAATTTCCTGAGCTACGAAGAATACATCATCAAATTAAGAATACTCTCAAAATATATTGCACATGTCAAAAAAGTACTCTCAGAAATGGATAAAAGGTGCATGACCCAACAAATTGATTAGCCCCCTTCCCTGAGGACTAACGCTTTGGCCTAAAACTCTTGAGTAATGACGAGGAAAGAAAGCTTCATTTCATTGTCTCCATTTCAATGTAATAAAAACGGTGTTAATTAACATTTTCGAAAAGCGCAGTCCAGATACATTTTGACTATTAGGATATACAATTTGCATTATTCAATTTTGACCTTGTTTGAAGCGCTGTGCGATTTGTTTTGAAAACTTTGCACAGCCAAAACCTTGTTGTTTCCCAGATGCTAGACAGTTTATACTTCCTAATGAGTAGCAGATGCCTGCTTTTGAACAAACAAACATACATGCATTCATACAAACAGACAGGCTGTGTATACTAGTAATATTTATAATGCAATACTCACGGCAGCCAGATGTTTCTCCGGTTCTCAATTGTCCATTTTATCCATCAACATTTCATTGCATTTCTTCGACAGCATTTACACTTGGTAGACCATTCAGCATTGAAACAGCTCCAGTCTATCGAATACACAAATTGAATGCGTTCACACTACACGAAGCAATGCTTTAAATGAGATATCTTCCATCTAACTCTTGTTTTGGATATGCTGATTGTTTGGTGATAAACATCGACTCTATTGAAATTCTCCTTGAATCAGACAATAGCCATGACAGCAACTTTAAACATAACAGATAACATCTCTGTAGGTCTCCAACCGCAAGAAGACTGTATCTTCTATTTTTCAATAAATTTCTGATTTTGATTTAATTGATTGATTTGATATATTTTCCGTAAATTTAACACGAAAGGCAAATACAGGATAAATACCACTGACGCACACTCGCACAGCTTATAAAAGTTTACAACATTTTACCAGATTTATTTTGTCTAAACGACATTCGAAGCAAGATAATGCTGGCGAAATGATGACATAATCAGATCAGGAATAAATCATGATAAATAAATAAAAAATAAAAAATAATCAGGAATATATTATTACATAAATGATTTTGTTTCAAAATTTCGATAACATGCTGAAAGATAATACAGAACAAATTAGATACTTTATATGACTAAAATCTTTATATAACTTAAATGTCCTAAAGATAATAGAAATAATTATTTTAAATTATATATTTCTAATACCTAGAACAAGAATAGTTTTCCACGCTAAGAGGCAAACAGTGGAGCCAATTTTGAAAACAACGGACAGTTTGATGTTTGCAAAGACATCACGCAAACCGTCTTTTCCATTATATACAGCTGTGCCCAATTTTTATACTTCTATATCGCGAAAGGATATCTAACACTATTTTTTGACGCTGAAATACGGCAAGAAATTCGCGTATTGAGCTCAATAAACATTCCAGACTTCAAAATATGAAACTAATCTATAATTTTCAAGTCGTGATGTTGTTCGACATGAAAAAGATAAGGAAATATCTCGATGAAATTCCTTTGAGACAGCACGAACTAGTCATCTATGCCATGTTTTGATTCCCTAAAAATGGTCGGGCAGGCCGTGAATCCAGATGTGTTCATGGATTCGGAGTTCCTCAGTGAATACACCACTGTTTATCCGCGCCAAAAAAGCGGCTCTGGCTAGCTGAGTGGAGACGAACAAAATTTTCAACAATCTGTACGCGAGCGCTTTAAAATGTTCCCGCTTTTTCGACCTTTACAGCAATCTTTTTCGTGTGGTCGTGGAGCCCATTTCCATGTCCCGCCTAAATTTCACCTCTAGTTGTCGTCTGGTGTCGGCTCAAACCCGACAGTGCTTGTAATTTTCACCCGTTTTATATGTCATACTTCACAAGACATCAAGGGGAACTACAATGAAAGACTCACCTCTCTGGACCTG
>OFHS01002050.1:0-23317 GCA_900245855.1 Calvadosia cruxmelitensis
GGCTCGGCCATTTTGCAGTAAGACTCGATCGTGCGTTCGCGATGTTGACACCTGGATCAACAATGCATTGCGGCCGAATTGAATAGGGAAAACCGAGAATTGAAGGGCTAGGTTCTTTCAATTATTGTTTTTATAATTTCCAGGAGAAGGTAGTAACCGCTGTGGCTAATCTATTTCTGAATGTGAGTGCCGTGGATGGAAAAACAGAAGCAGAAATAAATGCATCTGAGGATAAGGACAACTCTTCAAAGTATTTTATTGGCAAAGACTATTGCAACCTTTATGTGACTGACTTCTATGAACTTGATAGACCCCATCAAGACTTTATAGATCGTTCCTGCATTGCCCGAATGCCGTGGCATGACATTGGGGCATCGGTCAGTGGTTGTCCTGCCAGGGATGTTGCCAGGCACTTCATTCAACGTTGGAATTTTACCAAGGTGAGTGGAATCACTAATCACAATCTCAAATAGATAAACGATGAAATAATTAATGCTAGGATTGGGGATTGGTTAGGGCCATAACATTTTGAGCTGTTTCATGTTGCCAATTCCTCTTCCTTTTCATTGTAATTTGAGGTAAATGTGTCTGTTTTGGGCAACGAGCAATGTAAGTGTGATGACAGTGTGAGAAAAAGAATTTCCATTATGTGTGTACGTGTCCACGAGGGTTGATGTTCTATTCAATAAGGCACTTGACTCCAGCCCACCTCTTCAGCTGTGCCTCACATCCAACCGCGCTTCAACCTGAGAGTCTCTGGATAGATCCGGCACAAACTGCTGTTGACCTCTATTATATTTAATTTGGTTGCACCAAAACAGGACTACCTTATTGTTCTTGGAAGCAAGCACACACACACTCCAACGCCACGGCATGCGGTTTTAAGTCCCAGCTTTGCCTAGAATATTCTATTCATGTTACAAATGGTACACAAATGGTATTGAGACTTGTGAATGTTGTTTGTTAATTTTCTTAAATCCGCGCCTCGCCTTAGCCATGATGAATATTGCAATTCAAATTGATGCAACCAAACTTTTGAGAACCTTATTAAACTATTTTTTAAACCATTGTCTGTTGTTGGACTTATTATCGAGAGCGAAAGTCCTTTTTGACTCATAGCTGCATTACCGTGAGTCCGTGAGTAATAGTCCTCGGGTAATAGAATGATGGAAATTATATTGGGGCTAGTGGATCGTGTCCATAATCCGTATTACATTGCACAGATATAACTTTCCCACACCATCTCCTGTTAGTATAGAGTGGATGAGTGATCACTATATTTATGAATTCCTGAAGCTGAATAACATGTTTTTGCAATCAAATTACTTTTGGACAATTAGTTTTTTTGTAAATACATAGCAACTTATCTCATACAGATCCGTGAAGATGTTCACCCATACATTTTCCCTTACCTGAACTTATTATCCTGTACTGTCATTTGTACACTACTAATGTATTGATTATATGTCTTTCTTATTTAGTTAACAAAAGCCAAAGCAGCATCTGATTACAATTTATTACTGCCAAAGTCCTACAGTGACGATGACTTGACTGATGATCCTCCTCCTGGCTACGTCACGGCAGACTGCCAGGTACAAATCACAGCTGATATTTGATAGATTATTTGTTGGAAATGCCTCACGTGTAACCAAGTCACGTATGCCAAGCAAGAGAGTTCTGTCACTATAAATCCATAAACGTGTGAAAACCATTTAAAAACATTTCAAAGAGCATGCAACCTCGGTAAAACCATGTGAAATAGCAAAAACTATGTGAAAACTATCTTGATTACAAAACAGAACGCAAAACCATTTGAAAAAGGCACTTTTCACACAGTTTTTCACATGTTGTTCACGTCGATTTCATACGGCTCCGGTTCATAGTGTGTTTAGAATCAATCAATTATTTGCTCTTTTGGTAAACATTGGCAGCATCAGGTCCATGTGTGAATAGTCGAGATGTGCTTGTATGTGACTTGGTTGTACAGTAAGTTGTTTGAATTGTTGCCTTTGTACTGTGGCTGCATTGTTGTTGTAGATTTTGCGCTCGTCTGCCCGCTGGTCTGTCGGCTGTTCTAAAGAAGCTTCAATCCATGAGGCTTACGTCGACTGCATTCGCAAAGCTAAGCATTTCATTTACATTGAGGTAAACATAGTGCTCACTGTCTTTTAATTTTGCAATACATGCATTTGTAATCACAAATGACAAATCACAGCATGTATCATTTATAATATGCATTGTTCTAAAACCATTGTCCTCTTTTCCTTGGCAAGAGTAACTATCAGACTGCAACCATCTTGTTATAGCGTCATTCTTATTCATTTTGCAATGCTCAGGTCATCCTAAAGACCATGCTGCCATCACAGGAAACATTTGTAAACCACTTGTTCTGTAGTTGTAAAACAGTTCATCATAAATTGTAAAACAACGTCCAGAAAAGTATATGTCTTGTCCACTCTATTTTCCCAACAATGCGAGTCTAGTTATTACCAATTTCAAGAAACAAGCCTTTCGTTTTCCTGTAAAGGACTAGGCACAATGCTATCTAACGTCTGTTGGATGGGACAAGTTTGATTTGTTCTGTAATAACTTAAAGACATTTTGAATTTGAAGCCTTCATGTTAAATGGCCTTGATCATTTCTTGTTCGTCCTCTTGATTTTGGTATGACTTCATGATTCTTTATCTTTAGAACCAGTTTTTCGTGACATCTTTGAAGGAAGATTTTGTTTGCAATGCGATCGGAGAAGCCTTGATTGACCGCATCAAATGCGCTCACAAGTAAGCTACATTTGCTGTCTTGCAATGATTCTGATTTGCCGCGAATATCAAAATAGAATAGGACTTTCACATGCACTTCGACTTCCTGCATATTTGATAGATTTGTTTGCATATTTGATGGCTGTCAGATTTGGTTTTGGGACTCTTATTTTGCTGTGCTTCGCTCTGTAGTTAGTTCTTGGTTAGTTCAAGCAAACAAAAATGTCTCTAGTCTAGCTATGGCATAATAAACAATGTAAATAATGTTTGCGCTTCATTTAAACGAAAGATGATGATGATGATCTTAAATGGTGATGATGATGAACTTAAATTATGGTTAAAATTGAACGATGCATAACTATAAACATTAACAAATAACTGGATAGCAAAGGCGAAAACGTAGCTGTAGATCATTTACATTGTTAAGATTGATGCATCTCGAGTTAAAAATTCGGATTCGAACACTGCAAGTGATTTGGAATCAACTGCGCTTTCTGGAGAGCATTCCGGTCTCGTAAAGTGTGGAATGTGTTTTTTTCTTCCATTACATTAATGTACTTTTAACTGCAGATATTCTCCTGTCCTTTCCATTCATTGATTATGTTGCTGTTGTTTGGAATAGATCTGGTGAGCTGTTCCGAGTGATTATTGTTATGCCTTTACTACCATCCTTTCCAGGTGAGCTTACACTTGCATGCAAAAGATTGTTTTATTTCGTTTTGTTTGCCATCAAATACTGCAGGCATCGCTGGAAAATGTGTAGATCACTTGGATGCAGCTATTTGTATCATTTACTGAACTGCAACAAGTTTTCATTGTCCTGTCTGTCTTCACTGCCACGTAGAGTCAAGAAGAGAACTCAACAAAGGGATATGTGTTTATAAATTCAAACTTGGCACTATTGAAGTTACAGATACTACCATAGTTTACTTTTCGGACATTTTAATATGGAATGAGAGCTCCCTTCCACTCACTCTGTATATATATTCGTACCATCGCTATGCATTTAACCAGTGTACCCGTTTTCTGCTGCACTTACCTCGTCTACACATATGTTTGGATGAAAATTTTTAGAACCATTTGAAGGGGATCAGTGCATTACGTTTACTGACTGTAAGGCGTTGCGAGTGTGATGAACTTGAGCACGTGTTGCTTTGTATTGTTGAGCAGGTGATGATCTTTAAATGTGATACAGTGAAACCTCGTTAGTATCACTATGGTTTTCCAACCAAAACTCGTGATAATAAACGGATACAAATACTTGATTCATATAGAGCTTGGTTCTCAAACTGAAGTGGTATTGAGCGGGTTATGATTTTAACCGAGGTGATATTAACCCATGTCCTGCTGTTGACGTATATATACGTTTTTGAAACAAATCAAAAGTAGCAGCATATAACCAATCAGAAAGTTAGTCCCTAGCAATCAGCCAATGAGCAATCGATAAAGCGATTTCAAGTCTTCATTTAACTAGTTTTGGAAGCAGGACAAGGGTTAACGGGGTTTCACTGTATTGGCAATATGTCTTTATATGATGGGTCATTGCAGATTATCAATTAAGTGACAATTTTTCAATGAACTCTATGTTGATCACTTAAGAAACGTTTGACTGTTGTATGTAGCCAACTATTCATTGCATGCAGCCACAATCAATTAAACAGTTATGGGCAGATGACCAACAAATAGAGGTTTTACTTGTGTGGACGCTGACAGCCAAGCGCACTGTAACCGAACCACTTTCAAGGATGGAACTACTCACTACACATACACTCTACACCCAACGCAAATAAACAACGTACCATCGAAATGCAATATATAGAATTAATAAAAGAGGTCACTGTGTATTGTTTTTACATGCATTTGATCTCTTCAAAGTGGCCTCCTGACACCAGTATAGTCCTTGAGATAGACTGGACTCTGTTTCTGTAGTCTGATTAATCGTTTTGTCATCTTTCTTTCTTGTGTTGAGAAGTTAATGTGTTTGTCACATAGGGGAGATTGGAATGAGCAGTGGCCTGGTCACCTGTTTAGTGGAGAACTGGAACCTAAAGAGTATTGCGCAGGGGTCGTTTTCTATCTACGAAACGCTGAAAGAGTCTGGAAGTGAGTGTATGAGTTGCATTATCCTGCTTAGAATCGGCCATTTTTAATCTCATCTTAGTGTCACTGTTTGTGCTCCTCTGAGGTTTCATGGAAATATCATACCGAGTTAATCGTGATCTTAGAAACCAATTTACTGTGATGGTGATCACCTGCTGTAGAGTGCCTGTCCGTTTGTTTTTCTGTTCGTTTTTTTGTTTGCTTCCTTGTCTTTTGTTTATTTTTTTGTTCTGTTTGTTTGTCTCTTTGTTCATTGTTTATCTGTTTCTTAGCTAGTTTGTAGTCATTTCGTTTGTTTGTTTTTTGCTTTGTACGATGCTACAAATGTAATCAGAAACAATTAAAAGCATTTGCACTGTGAAACAGACCACAAGCATATCATTATACCGAGAAAATAATACCACAGCACTTTCATATACGGTCTTGACAAGAAAGATCATGAGTATTTAGAGGCTAACGGAACTGAGATAATTTATAGACTGTATGTGTCTCCTGTGCATGTGCAGGGAGGCGTAAGACTACAACTACAGATTGTGTTACACTGTACCCCATGGCTTACCATACGTTAACACTATGAACTCATACCATGTGAAAATCATGTGAAAAACCGTGTGAAAAGTGCCATTTTCACATGGTTTTTCACTCTGTTTTCTAATTCAGAGGGTTTTTCACATGGTTTTTCACATGATGCTTCTCATTTCCCATGATTTTTACATGGTGTTAACATGGTTTTGGATTCATAGTGTAACCCGCAGGTGGAAGATGCATACTGATAGGATACTTCTGTTTTGAAGATTAACCTGCAAGAAATAGGAGATCTTAAAATTAGAAAAATCAAGCAGATTTGTAACTTTCAACGTCGATTGCCCCGATATCTGGAATAACCGTTTTTGGGTGTATAGGCACTTTAAATTAAGATAGTTCTCTTCTATTAGGGACTAGGGGACCACTTTTCGTTGTTCCTTTACATAATCGATTAAGACATTTTTGACCGAGATTCAGTAGTGTTTGTGGAGATTGCTTGAATAATTGCTTTTATTCTTCAGTTGCTGATCCCAGTGAATACATCTCGTTCTACAGTTTGCGGAATCATACTTTAATGAAAGGAAAGCCTGTAAGCGTTACCATTATCTCATTTTGCCTTGCAATGTTTTGCACCACTCTCAGGCTTCAATATTTCGACATATGTACTGATTATTTGACAGAGAAGTTACGAAACGAGCTGAGATACCATTATGTGTACTTGTTAGCCACCATGAATAGCAATATATTTAAACCCTTTTGTAACATGGGAAATGCTGCTTTATTCCTCCATTCATTGGAATTAATGCTTTGTTAGCTTTCCATGGCGTTGACTTCATTTTACAACGGCTACATCAGCATGTGCTTTTGTAGTCAAACCTCTTTGCTGATGTCAATAGCGCACGATATGCGAAACGTTAATAATCAACATAAGCCAATTGCTTTTTAATTTGTAATGGTGCCAGTACAGTACGGTAGCCGGTATCTCAGTTAGCACTTTAGGATGTTTGAATTGATAATATTCTGTCTTGCATACAATCCCAATGTCCCAATGTTTGAATATCTCTCTTCATTCTGCCTGACCCGAAGTCACGTTGCTTGTTGTCTCAATGCGGTTAGTACTCCGCTATAGGAAAGCCATTGCTATTATAGCGTGCCACTTCTTGTACTATCTCAACTGGTTAAGTCCACTTTCGGTTACAACTCCCATATTTTTGTCGCATTTGAACAATGCCGTGACGACTACAGTAGTGTCTTGTAATTGTCGCCTTAATGATGATTCATTCGGTTGAAAAGAAACGATGTTTGGCATCCATCTTCGCAGCATCAAGATGGAGCGACAAGTGTTTCCATAAGTTGGTTATAGTACTATAACACGATTATCACGATAGATCCCATATATCTCTATATCACTTCGTGCATTGAAATGATAGAAGTCATAAAGCGTGTTTGGAATTCAAAGATTGCAATCCAAACGACTTAATTACAATTTTAATGACTTGGCTTGGATTAATCGGCTGTTATAGTTCAGTGATGTTGTTTTTCCGTACAGGTTACTGAGATTGTCTACGTCCACTCCAAACTGATGATTGTAGATGACAAAAGGGTCATCATTGGATCTGGTAAATATATCGTTCACAACCTCAACGTTGCGTTTTGTGGTGTACTCTGTGTTAGAATACTTGCAATAAATATCAGCATGATTTCCTTCACTCATTGGGCTATTGTTGACAAACTGCTTCAGCAAATCAGCTTGTGGTGAAAATATTCCTGACCTTTTGAAATATCCTTACATTTCTCGATGTAACGATATATGATTTTTGATATAGCTAAATGTAATTTAGGTGAGGCTAGACTCTCACCATGATGCCAACTGCGATAGGGTTGTAATGGAGGCTGGGTTCATTGTGGCACAATTGGCGTGGTGTGCCATCAGGCAGTGAATTTTCGATACCACTCTCATTGCCACGCACATGGCCTTGATGGTGGGCGTGATCAGCAGCTCCTCGCCGTTGCTACTGCCTGCGAGATCCGGGGACAATTGCTTTACCAGAATCCGTTCATTGGCTGCACATCGCACGCAACACTTGGCCTTGCATTACCATAATTATGGCTGGGACGCTAGGGATTTCCCCACCCTGCCTCTCCCTCGAAATTATTAGCAGGTAATCACAGGAATTCCACTGACTTAACAGTGTGACTGGTGCTTGGTTGTAATGACAGATTTGCTATCTCGACTACTGCCATTTGCCGGGAAGCAGCCCCACTAAACCAATTACTGCTATTCGCATGTACGCAGCACCAACGACAAAACAACTTATCTATGGCGATGAGTTTAATATCACGATTGTCATACATATAATTTCAATCTTAGATATATATCATGTTAACGAATTAATGTTGGAATGGCTGTATAAACAACAGCCCATCGCTCTCGCCATAGTCTTTGCCAGATGTACAATATCTATCAATGTCTGATGATTCACTTTAGTTGTTGCTGCTGCACTGCCTTCTGTTGGCCTCATGAGTTTTGGTTTATTTTTAATTCTGTGATCTAAATACAGTCCAGTGATTGGTGTTTCTTTCTGAAGGGCTTAGATATTTCATCATCTCATTGACTTGTGATAACACTTGCCTTTTAGCCAATATCAATGACAGAAGCATGCTGGGAGACAGAGATTCAGAGATTGCAGTCTTAGTCATCGACACCGAAACGGTAACACTGTTCAGCACAGAATTCCACTTGCCTTACACTATGAACTGATACCATGTGAAATCCATGTGAAAAGCATGTGAAAAACCATGTGAAAAGTGCCCTTTCCACACGGTTTTTCACACTGTTTTCTAATTTACACCTTTTTCACATGGTTTTCACATGGTTTTCACATATTTTTGATTCATAGTGTTAGCGACGACGTGTGTTAAGGAACCACAAATCAAAGGATATTATTCAGGGAAATCAGATTTTCAAAAAAATCATTAAAGATAGAAAAAGATCTCAAAATTAAAACACTGCAATCAGATTATTAACTTCTAATGTCGATTTGCCCGATAACGGCAATAAAGTGTTTGGGTTTGTGAGCATTTTAAATGAAGATAGTTCTCTTCTATTAGGACCACGTTTCGTTGTTCGCTTACATAGTCAATCAAGACATTTTTGCCCGAAGCTAACATGTTTCTATTCCGTCAGAATGTCTCACCTTCGTTCTTTTTCTTTGTAAATGTTTAAGTTTCAACATAGTCGTTTTCATTCCCTTAATGCGACAAGTTACGTTGTCATGATTGAGCTGGAAGGGATCATGGCTGAGCGCCCATACGTCTGGATGAAATGTTGTTTATTATGACTAATTACAGTAACACTTGTATTGATTGATCACAGTAACAGCCATTTTACCCGGTAGGCACTCAAAGCACATGCTTTAGACTCTCAATGTAAATAGTCCTTTGTCAATGACACTTTCCAACATTCTAATGTATAGTGTTCATATTATTCAACGGGAAATCCGCTCTAGAATACTACTTAATTACCACAGTCCTTTTGCTGGGCGTGTGAGCACATTGTCTTCTGACATGCCAAATAGCGAAACGTTGAACACAACAGTAGGTTTCATGATATTTTACCATCTCAGACTGTCTCTCTTAGGAGAAATACTTTCTGCCATCTTCATTCCTAAGACAGCCCTGATATTCACGGCAGTCATCACTGAGAATTTATATTTCTTCGACTTGTAGCTACTTGATTGAGATGAAATACATTGTTTCAACTTTATGCAGATCACTTGAAGTTAGTCTCTTAACACACGTCGTCGTTAAGGCTGGTTGTTGGTGTTCATCATAGTAAGATATCCATCTCCATTTTGGGTAATTTGGTCAGTGAAATGAAGTGTCTTATCTCAGTAACATACAGTTATCGCCTTTTGGTATCTGGCTTCATTAAGCGTTTGTCAATGTCTGAGTTGTTGTGGCACGTAATCTACAATCTGTTCTGTGTGTACTAGATCTACTCGCAATCACATTTGGACTCGTGTTAAACAGGGTCGCACTGAGACGTGGTGTTATCTTAGTTTTAGAAGGGGCTTCTTTTACTGTGCTTTATACAGTGGTATAGAATGCAGAGTATCACATGCCAAGTGCCTCCTCTAATGCACTGCTACATAAAGTTTGCCATAAATCACGGTCAGACGTTGCTGACAAAAGAGCACAAAAGAAAAACAAATCAGCATTCAATACATCACCATAAAATACCACCGTTCGTTCCACTATAAATTCCCAAAAGGTGTGAAAACCACGTAAAGCGGAAAGTACCCTTGGAAAGACTGTGAAGTAACAATCACCGTATGAAAAAGGATGTGAATTTGAGAATAGAACAAAATAATATGAAAAGGGCACTTTTCACATGGTTTTCACACGGTTTTTCACATGATTTCCACATGTATTCCACACAGTGCCAGTTCATAGTGTTTGTTGTCATGTTAATAATTATTATTTTGATATTTGCCATTGAAGGTGCCTTCTAAGATGGGTGGCAAGGACTATCAAGCTGGTCAATTTGGCTTTGGCTTGCGTACACATCTCATGAGAGAGCACCTTGGACAAATGCATAACTTCACAACTGATGTCAGTGACCCAATATCAGACGAATTCTACAAGGTCTGTTTTGATACTATTACTACAATGGTCTTTATTAGCCTATTATCATACCATCTATGAAGCCTGCTATCGACATTACCAAGAGTTGGGACATCTATTGTTCTAGCTGCTCGATTCGATTCGAACTTTTCGCATTCGAACTATTCAGTGCTCGATTCTATTCACCTCATTGCAAAGGAACTAGAATGGCTGCAATGACATTGAAAAGGAACTAAAACAACCGCAGATGTTTCAACTTATGTAAACAGAGGGCTCTGATATCCCATAGAGCCAGTGTACAGTATACATGTCATGTGCGAATTCAATGCTTTGCTGAGTACTTTTGGTTGAGATTGTTTTGCCTTTGTTAGGATGTTTGGCAAGCCACGGCTAATCGAAATGCAGAAATTTACGAAGAGGTAATGTCTGATTTCTATTAATTTTCTGGAGTCTTGTTCATTTTGATCTCTTTTGACAATGATGCACTTCCATTACTGCTCTGCTAAAGTTCTGTCATTTTGTGTTGTCTCTTGGGCCCTTTTTCATGAACTGGTATTAAATCGAGACTAAACATTTAATCTGGATTAAATTACTTGAATCTGTATATGGAACATGACATGTAATCGCGGCTCATGATTACGGTCCCAGGAACGAGACGTGATCACCAAATACATTTTATAATACTTTGCCTAACGCCTACAAAATTAAAGTTACTGCTTTCCGCCATCTGTCCCTTTGCTGGGCCATGGCAATTGCCTCTCGCTGTGTGAGACCCATTCGGAGGAGATCGACACTAAGCTGATCGTGGTAGGTGCTTCGAGGTCGAACGCGTCGGCGGGGTTCAGACGGGTAATGGCAAAGTAGAAGCGCCAGCGGGATGGTCTGTCTCCGCATAGCGTGTCCATAAAGTGCCATCCTGGATCGTCTCAGGAGATCTGTTGCTGGCGGAAGCCTAGTTCGATTGTACAGATCATCGACCGAGATACCACTATGAAGAAGCTACACCACTATGGGATACAAGGAAGAACAAATAGCTGGATCAGGGACTTTTTGACAGCAAGGAAGCAGACTGTGGTACTTGAAGGAGAACGATCATGCGAGGTAGATGTACGGTCCGGAGTTCCGCAAGGGTCAGTCCTAGGACCTTGTCTCTTTCTCCATTACATCAACGATCTACCAGACAACGTAAAATCGAGGGTTCGGCTATTTGCTGACGACACCATCGCCTGCTTAACGATCTCCTCAGACGATGATGCCCGGGAACTACAGGACGACCTGGACAAGCTGGAAGAATGGGCCAAGAATTGGCAGATGGAGTTCCACCCCGACAAATGCAAAGTGATGACAGTCACGAGGAAGAGAAATCCAACCAGCCATGCTTACCATATCCAAGGCCATACACTGGAGCACGTTGCTTCTGCCAAGTACCTGGGCGTAACGATCGCAAATATTCTAAGTTGGAATCTGCACATCAATAACATCACATCTAAAGCCAACAATACCATCGGATTCCTCAAACGTCATTTAAGGATAAACTCGGTGCCACTGAAGACTATTGCCTACAAGTCCCTTGTAAGGCCATTGGTAGAGTACGCGTCGACTGTCTGGGACCCTCACACCAAAGAAAACATCACAAAGCTAGAGATGGTCCAGCGCCGAGCAGCGAGGTTCGTCCTCAATCGACAAGAACAAATGGATAGCGTATCCAACATGCTGCAACAGCTCCATTGGCCAACCTTGGAGCAGCGCAGGAAGAACATGAGACTGGCAATGTTGTTTAAGATGCGCACAGGACTAGTCGCAGTGGATCTGACGAACCGTCTTACTACCGCGACTAGGGTCACTCGCCACAGTCACCCACATGCGTACAGCATCATGGGATACGGACCTGCTTACCAACAACAGTCGTTCTTTCCAAGGACGTCACGGGAATGGAACGCCCTGCCATGCACTGCTGTCGAAGCGGCCACACTCGACACTTTCAGAGCCCGCCTGTCATCACTTTCTGAACACTTTTACTCTTGAAGCCAAAGTTCAAATTTGTTTTTTACAGTTTGTAGTTTAAAATCACATCGATCAGATAAACGTTTTTTCAAGTCTAATTGTAAGCATTTTAAGTAGATTAGTGATGCAAGTAAATACATTTATAGTATAAATAACTGTATATATAAATATTTTAAGCTTACCTATCAATTTCACTATTATTTATCACTTAAGTATTGCGTTTATTTGTATTTATTATTCATATTGGCGTAGCCCTCGAAATCGAGGTTGCCAATTATTCTGGAAGAAGAAGAAGAAGAGATAGTAGCAGGGTAGCGCACTCCGATGGCCCTGCGCAATGACTAGCATCAATTCTGCTTCCCAGCGTACTGGTTATTGTCTAGCGTACTGTTGACTGAGCAGTACGTTACACATTCAATATGTCATTAATATTTTATATGCAATTAAAAGTGCATTCGTATTAGTCTATTGTTGTGAGAGAAGGCAGTTATCTTTATTGTCTGCCTCTTGTGTTGCTGCTTGTGTTTATGCATACTCACCTGTCTCAAGTGGCCACCATGGGGATTTGTCAAAATCGGTCTCTTGAGACAGGTGGTCACTTAATACGGGTGGTACTGTACAGTTGCTTCTGTTCCCTTCTTTCGTGTTGTGTTTTCACACATTGTTTCTTTATCAGGTGTTCCGTTGTCTTCCTTCGAATGAAGTGCTTTCGTATGCTGATCTACATGGATACAAGGTCAGACTAGAGCGTAACCATGTTATGTGTTACGAAGTTGTGTTATTTGTGGGCGTAATAAAATGCAGAGAACAGGCTTTCTTCTTCGGAAAACAGATCTCGTTTGCCGGACCTGAGTTAGTTCCTAGTCGTTCTATATTTATGAGAAGTGTACCTTCATGACTTCGAATCTTGTACAATCAAATAGCAACTAAATGTTCCAGCAAAAGAAATACGTCATTCCACTGCCATATCATCACTCAGCTGTTGAGATTGATCTGACGTAATTTTAGTGCCTCCCGATGTTGACTCATCAGCGGCCTCGTCTTTGTGATCGTCTGGCAAAATTCATGAAATCGTCCCCATAGTCTCTCGCAAGACTTACTGTGTTAACAAGTATTTGCAAAATCACTCAAATAAAAATTGTTTCCCGTCGTATGAGCTTACTGTGTATGCCCGACCGTTCTTGGGATACGCGCCTCCAGTATTCTCTCGCCTTTTACAGAAAGATGTTGTTTGCTAGAAAAAGAAGGTACACCATGAAGTTGTTTTGTGTTTTAATTAAGGAGATAAGGTTATTTAAAAGTCCTGGTTCACCTGTCCCTTCTCTTCGAGAATCTTTTCCAATGTTTTCCACAGTTTTCCAATGATTTTCTTAATCATTGAATGTATTTGTTTTAGCATATAATACCATTTATACCACTAGGCCTTTTCCTGTCCAACACAAAAGTTTGGATTGCTAGCTCCCTACGGCTAGGCACCTCAATTTTGCGAGCCGCACGTAGGTAGATGTGGTGCCGATGTACAAGCGCATAGTCTACATGGCCTATCATGCAAACGATCAGCTGGTCGTTTGTCACGCCACGCCACACGCCACGCTGAATTAAACTAAATATTGTATCGCGCTTTGTCGTCCTCGAACGGAACAACCCATCGCTGCTGGAGTCTCCTGGTCTTTCAAGGATTGACGGTAAACGACCCGACCGAATTACCCAGATTCCATGGAAAAGAGGGCATTGTATTGTAATGTTGCGTTGACACAATGGCTGTCAGCCATGTTTCGAAATCGGCAACTAGTGCAGGGAGTGCAGCTAATGAGGCAGAGGGAAAAGCAAAATGCTCTCCACTTGCTGCCAACTACCATATCCAACCGGTAGCCGTTGAAACAATGGGTCCTTTTGGCGATGAAGCAAAGGAATTCATTCACAGTGTTGGGAAAAAATGACTCGACGCTACAGGAGACGCATCGCAATACAGAGGGGTAATACTACAATCATTCTTGGCACCTTCAGTCCTAGAGAAAGCTTGCAAGAAATTTTTACTTTGTAAATATCACAGGTTAATTTATTTTAGGTAATATTGTATTTTTGTAGCTTTCAAATTTGTTAGGCAGAAGGTGACTGCGATGTTATTGTATTGTAGTTTCATAATACTGGAAATGTCGTTATAATGCTGTGTTGTTTTCGAAATAAGCATATAACTATTATAGTTCAGTGATCTGTCCTGTTTGCGTGTTTTCCTATGGACTCATGATTTCACAGTAAATACATAAAAGTTAGCTTATGCTGGAACTTGTTTATGGTGTAGCTCGTAATGATGATTATGACGAATGTCAATGTCTCCGCTGTCTCTTCGTGTAGCTTCGACAAGGACTGTGCCACACGGATCCTGCTGCTGCTCGAAAGCTACTTCGTGAAGTGAAAGGCTTCGTCGTAAGCAAGCCGCTTGACTTTCTCAAGGACCAAGAAGTGAAGCCTTCGCCTGGCTCGGCGGAAGCATTGTTACCAGCGAAAATTTTTACGTAATTGAATGATGAAGCTGCTGGATGAACAGTCTGTTCTGGAGCTACTAAGAATTGTACCCATTTATTTAAGCGTATATACGTACTGTTTTAATCAGCACTTGCAAGCCATGGAGGGTTAAGATTTGAAAATGTAGATGATGAATACTCCAAACTGCTGCAGGAATTCAACAGAACTCTTTATTTTAGATTGAATTTAAATGTAATTTTGAAAAAATCATAATTTTGCTTTTGATAATAATTTATCCACATTTCAACATACGTTGAATCTCTGTTTTCTTTCTACGTTTACTGGTGCCACTGTTTTATACTTTTTTATGACGTTGTGCAAAGAAAGTGAAGGTCATGATGTTCTGACATCCGTTGACCTTGAGACATTGCTGTCAGCTTCAGAACCTTTCCCCAGTGTCAGACGTAGTTCAGACGGCTCTCTTCCGTTGCTCCTATTGAAGTCGATTGCTACGGCGGCCGTTTGCCAGTCAGGTGTCACGGTTTCAATGCCCTTCACAGCCAACCTATGTATTTTCTATCACAGTTCTTGCGGGTTTGGACAGTGTTGAGAGTACGACTGTATCGAATAAAGCCCCCTGAAACATTTTGACGCCTTGGAAGCTAGCATCCTTCTTTCGAGTTAATATTTGCTCTATATGAACAATTTCCTCATTGATTCGAAGGAATTCACAAACAGATGCTAACATCGATTCATTGAGACGAACGCATAATGTTCCCTTTAGTACTGAGTCGAAAAGCAGGGGTATATGGAAAACGTAGCTCTAGAGGACCGACAGCATTATCTTGAGCGTGTCGAAAAATATGACATATGAGAGAAAAATTCATCTTCGATATTACAATCTTTTAAATATTTTATTGCTAAACGCATTTTATTAAATCGATATCTTTATTTTGGAATCATATTACATTCAAGCAACAATTGAAGTTGGCAGTCCGGTTAGAAAGATTCTGGCTACCTCCTGACTGGGTTAGTCCATGTCAGATGAGCCTCGATATCATGATAGTGTTTCATCCTCTTATAAAAATATATCATCAGAATAGAATGGAGGTTGCAGAATTCGCCAGCTTCCCGATGTCTTTTATGTACACATCTGCTGCTGCAATGCTTGCTCCAAGTGAAAATGGAGACGGGGGTACTGTATTTCTACGCTCTCACAAAAGTCTGAACGTCTGGGAACTGGGTTCCAACGACTAACGAGTTCCTATGTTGTCGACATTTGAATGAGCTTCAATGCGGTTGATCTTTCACTGCTGATTTCTTCAGTACATTGTCTCCGTTTGATTCGCTTTGTTCGACTTTGTTTTCAGCTGTAAGCAGAAGAGATTGAATCATTAAATGGAAAACAAAGTTGCGATGCACCAAAGCACGAGCAACATTAAGTGTTGCTGGCGTGCCCTCGCCTGATGTTCGTGTTTTACTTAAACAGTGATTCAAACATAATTAAAACCATTCAGCATACGTATTTCTTTATATTACTTGATTTATGATAATGATGGCTTTCTCACGGGACATATATGAGAGCTAAGAAATGTTTATATCTTCATGTGGTGATCATTGGCATTTAAATGATGTTTCTTGAATGTTTATATACTAGCTCCGCGACCTAATTTGTTGAGGGATTTTTTTAAACCACTGCAAAACGATCGCGCTTCGTATCAATGTTCACTGTCTTACGTTTCAAGTCTCGTCCCTCGCTTCCAGTTTCTGCGCTGTTTTCCGTCACTACCTTCCCGCCCGCTGGCTGGTCAGCGTCAGACGCCGGCTGGTTGCCTTGGTTTCCTTTGGATGTAACTTTATCAGGACTGGTCGCGGCGTCTGAATTGGAATCTGCTGGCGTGGCTGCAGTATTTGTTTTCCCCGCTTGACTGTTATTGCTCGCCTCGTTTCCGTTGGTGCTCTTAGTGCTGCTGGCAGCTGCGTCCTGCGATGCCCCAGTTGCTGGTATGCAATTCTCGCCTTTCTCTCCGCCAACGCACGATCGCTGTTTCTGAGAGAGGGCTTTCTCCTCTGCAGCGGAACAAAAGACAGACATTCAACGCACATCATATATCACAACACCGTAACTATCGAGACAACAAACTTTGCCAATTGATTTCTCGCATTTCTTCACAGCTCCATCTCATAGTTCTTGCATCTATTTCTAAGCGGTCTCTTGAGATGGTCGTTTAACAAGGGTAGAATGCCCCAAACGAAAAAATAACAAGTGTACCCCATTAAAATGCAAGGCTTTAATGTTTACTAGGGACCACTGAGGGTAATTTTTAAGACAGTTGGTCGCTTAAGACGGGTGATTATTAAAGCAAGTTCCTACTGTAATTACGTCTCTTACCGAACTTGCATTTGTTGACAAGTGCTTTGATCTCTGTTTGCTTGAGAGCGTAGTTGTAGATTCGGAATTCATCAATATAACCCTTGAGCGGGCGGCCATTTTGATGATGTCCAATGCATGCTTTGACACTCCAATCACGTGACAATAGGCCGTCACCGATAGTCAAGTTTTTGATGTCTCCGTTGATGAATATCTTGGCTTGTTTCGTCATGCTATTGTACGTACCAGCAACATGAGTCCACTTTCCTAATAACAAAAATGTATGGCTCATTAGGCAAACTAATAATCCAAGGAGAATGGAGAGAAAAGATCGCGCTCCTACTATGTACTTGTTTCAAAGGATAAGCTTGTCTGTGTAGAGAGGGAACGCTGCCAGAATTTTAAGGTCCCTGCCCAGCTGGTGTTGCTTGCCAATTCTTAGATTATGATGTAAATATTGAAGCAATTAATTTGATAATCGTAATATAAGACCTGTTTTCACTCTAATAGTTATTTGAATTATGTATTTGTCACTATTTTATCAAGGCTAAGTTTTGATCCAGTAGATGCAAATAAAATGCATTTTTCAGTTTAACATATTGAATGAAATAATGGCTCATGGCTGTCTTCTGTTTTATTTTCCGGCAATATGATTACAATGTTATTAATTCTTTCTATTTACGTTTTTTATTATGTACTGATCCGCGAAACAAAGTTCTTGAAACTTATTAGATATCTAGAATAGAGTCACACTCACACACATATATCCATAATAATTTCAAACAGTAGAATACAACTTGAAACAACGTCTTGTTGCTACCAAATGTAACACTGCCAAGGTGCGCTTTTCCTTCGTAGCCACAGTCACATCGACAGGAACACTTTCACTGATAGGACCAAAATTTCAAGCGAAAAACTTTCCACAACTTAATTCAGTACCATACAATTAACACTTATGAATATTAAAAAGTATGTGTAACTTTGAAGCCAAATATGTAAGATAAACATGTTGTAATTGATTAAGCCAGTATTATTGTTACTGTGATTATCTATGAGTGTAGTTGTCTAGCAAATTTTTATATTATATTACATGTTATGTTGCATGTACGGTATATAAACAAATTCGTCGGATTGTAAACGAGCTGTTAGCTCATTTTGGTTACGAATAGCAATAATATTCACACACACAGTAGTACTCGTGGCTTCGTCTTTACTACATCAAAACTTTCGAATCAATCAAATACATTATCAAATACATTTATCAAATACATTATCTAGCAAATCGTGAAAATAATAATTGAAATTTAATAACTATAAGTATGGATGCTAGAGTTTTGCACTAACCCTGTGGTACAGATCCAGCCATTGTCTCAAACACAACTGCCAATTTCTCATCTCTGTGAAACCATCTCACAATGCCATCATCAACCTCGAAATGAAACTGTCCCTGTGGATGAGAGGTCCCAATGGTGTCGAAGATCGAATGGAATCCTTTGATCTTTCTCAGTTTGACCCAGGCTGCTATCGTGACGGCTTTCCTTGGCTTGGCCTGGAAGGTCTCCCCCTTGAAGCAGATAGCTGAGTTATCTGGAAGTAAGGCTGCTTGGCCACAACTGCTGTCAGGGATCTTGACTATGGTGCCGTCTTCATCGATGTCAGCATCATTCTCATAGCCAGAATAATCACTAATCGTACTTGTGCTGGTGATATTCTCAAAGTTCAAATACGCCACCAAGCGCCCTGTAAGAAATTGAACAACACATCAATAATCAAACCGAGGTCACCGTATGCTAAATCGATCCGCCTCGATTCGATGAAGTTGTACTTTTGAAGAGGCTTAAACATAATAAACTTCTACAAATAAACCAACAAACAAAATAGTGGTAGTTAATAGTACAATAAAATGTAATCATACAAATTAATCTTGAATAATAATTACCTATATCGGAATCCGATTAGCGACATCAGATTTGACGAACTCAACTGGGATGATTGTACATAATCATAGTTGTCGTCGCGCGAATATTTAAATCGCAGTTATCTTGTAGATATAACACGATCTGTCTGAAGAGAGCACTTACTCTGCGTCTTGTCCTGCTGAGGTTGTTCTTCGTTTGCCACAGCAATTACAATTGGTGCTATGATATCATCTCGTTTGGTCATTCGCGGCCTCTCCACCGTTCTACATGAAATTGCTGACCAGAAAGAACAGGCATATGAGAAAACGATTTTAGATGATTGAGGAAGAATACGACCCAAGATATAATATCTACTGCAATTCGAGATATAATTCATTCAATTCCCTGCGACATCTCCGCCCACTTTGAGACGATGAGTCCAATCGGCGAAGAAAGTAAACGTTTCCTGTCTGCAATTAGTACTCGCCAGATCAAGGCAACGGGCGTAAAAAGGCAAGGGTCTAACTCTTGCAGAGAGTCAGCAAGGCAGTTCAAACGTTCAAAACACAGCCAGTGTTTTAAGCACATTTACTCAAGAGATTTGATGGACGAGATTTTTAATTTGTCAATAGTCAGTTCAGATGTTTATCAATAATAAGTTTAGCAGCAATTATTGTAAATATTTCTAGAGTCGTTTCAAAGTTTTCAATTGTACAGCAATAAATGTATTGGACGATTTTACCCGAATTATTTTGCAACTTTTCTGTTCATTTATTTAATCGTAATACAAATTTCCTTCAAAGTTATCGGTGGCATGTCGCCTAGCATTGTCCCCAATGCTTTGTCCATTTCACAAGATTCCTTTGCCCACAACTGTTTCTTTATAAGTCGCGTTTAGCTTGGAAGCAATGAGGAAATACACACTTTGGAAGCAGTAAGGTTAGACACACTTTTCAGATGCGAAAAATTCATTCGTATACAAGATTGCAGAAATAGCCCTTGAATCTGAGAGTAGGGCTTTATGCTTGGATTTATATTGTAAATATTCCATTCATGACGTAATTTAAGTGTACAATACTCAAAATGTAGCATAAATTCGGTGATGATTCGCTAATGAAGAGCACGTGGCCTTTCTGAAAATCGGCTATAGGCAATATTTACTTGCACTTAAGCATCTTCAAAACCCCTGTTTAGTAGAATGTAGAACATTTACATAGTATCTGCCAAACCATTCTAGTAACTGGTAATATTTCAATAGCAAAAACCATTATTTGCATGTTGACATCGTTCCCTGTGTTGTGTTCCAACACGGCGGATTGTTTTATTCTTAACGATTCTAAATCATTTCTCAAAACGACTGTCGTAGCAACAAGCAGCTGATTTAGCAATAGCCTTCTGTAAGATGCTATTATGCTATGCCATAAGTGTTCCACCATGGCGGATTTTTATCGTTCTTAAAGGTTCTAGAATCATTTCCTGCATGTTATTATCGAAACGTCTGTCGTAGAAGCAAGTTTTAGCAATAATCTTCTGTTACTGATGCTAAGATGTTATATTATAAGTAGCTCATGTATTCATTAACCATCTTACACTGAATGCGTTTGATATTCAGTATAATTCTGTAGTACACTTTTTGTATCTTACCGGCTGCTGATAATGTTAGAATGAGAAGAGTTAGGTAGCCCATGCTTCCCGCCGTTCCCTGAATAAATCAAATGGAAATATCAACCCAAGGTACATGCGGGAACTAAACTCACAAATGTAATAGCTTACAAGCTCATTCAATATTTCAAAATGATCACAGACACAGCTGAAAATTTTATCAGCATGGCTCTCTCAAGTAGCTGCATAGATTATCACTGATAATTGATATTTATTTATTCGCCAATCAAGTAATAATCCAATAGTAGACATTTTTCTGGGCATTTCTGTTTTGCATGATCTTTTTAAAGGATAAAATCCTCCCGTCGATAAAATCCTACCGTCTGCTTCCGCAAGGATGGTCTATCTGCTATCAACGCTGTTCACTTCCTCATTCCTAACATCAATTGGTAAGAAGAATTTCAAAGGGTAATTCCTATCCTTTCACCGCCATTTGCTTTTGCCAGAGACTTTTCTGTTCGCTTCACCAGCTGACCAAATCATCGAAAGGCAAAGCAACGCACACGCTTCACGAATCACCGATCAAGCGTTGCAACAACGAAATAGAACAAGTCAGGTCAACGCATCGACAAACTCTTTCCAAAATAACATCAAATAATGCAACATAAAGCTACTGTAAAAGACAGCATGTATCATATACTCACCAATCTAACATGGAAATGTAGAAATTTCTCTTGATTGTTCTCTCAGAGAAGCAAGACCAAGGCGCAGAGGGACTCTTGCTAACTGGGTGCGTTACGCCATCGCCTTGTCATTCGTAGACCCAATCTTTTGACCCAAGTACCTGCGAACTGATTAGCCCGTCCGTTGAACAGAAACAATGTCAAAATAAGCTAGCCTCGTCTACCGATTGAATAGAAACGAGGCCGGTGTTATTGGATTTGTTTCTTCTCTACTTCAACTGTACATTGTTGAGCCTCGTGTTCAGCGAGGCTAACTTATGGTCCGGAAACGATCTGCTTGAATTTTCTTATGTCATTCATAGCTGTGTTTACGAATATGAGTAGAAGACTTGAGGAGTATCAATTTCAGATCTTTTCCGTAGAATATAGTTGTTCGAGCATTGAGATTGTGCCAGAGAACTAAGGTCGGCCCTTCATGGAACCAGAAGGGACAAACCAGTATGGTGTTCTATGTATAGTCCTATTGACAAGGCAAAGAGAAATGCAAGACAGTGCAACAAGTAAATAGGTGAAGCTCGGAAGCATCAAAATTTGGCTCACTCAAATGGAAAGGAAAGGTCAAAGAATCAATGTTCCTAAACGTCCATATTAAAGCTGTAAAATCCTTTTTTTCTGGGCGCAATTCTTCCATTCTACAGAACCCAGAACTCCTTAAATCCATCTGCATAAAATAAGTGTTAATCAGTTGTGTCAATGCTGCTCCTTCTAGAGTACTTGACAACTGTTCTATATAATACCGGGAAGTTTTCAGGAATCTGAGAAGCATTAGAAATAGAAGAGATGTTATAATTAAATTCTATTCTAATTTCTCTCGGCTAAATCTGTAGGATTGCAACAGAGGCATTATATTCAGTATCTAATATCCATTGATTATGGACCAATAATTCAAATTTCCTGGGAATAAGGTTGATTCTTCAATAATTAAATGATAGTATCGAAAAATCATTCTTAACGTCAACTGATGATAACGACATAACGTATCGCGTTACTCATAAAAAACTAATTCTTCCGATAAAGTCTCAGATGTTGAGTTGAAAGTCATCTGAATGTAACTGGATAAAACTTACAAACTCATTGGGCTAATAATTTCAACAATGGTGTGTTTTGTCATTTAGAACTAGTATATTCATAAGTAGATTTAGATAATAATTTCAATACCATACAAATATATAAAGAAGTTAAAGGCATTTCTGGTGAAGCAGATTGGTATGACAGTCCTATGAAAAATCAAGCTAGATTTTCAGACGATCTAACAGTATAAAAGATACAAATATTTTTAATATGTTGTAAACTTTCATAATATTACAGTGCACTTCAGGGTAACAGTTATGGTAACTCACCTATCTGCTCTTAGTTTTCTAATTCCTGTCTCAAGTCTCCTTGCGCAGATCTCATGATGATATTTATTAGACTATATCCCATGGAAAGTGTACAATAAATTGTATCTTGTGTACGAACGGTCTACCCTTGCATATGAAGACGGTTGCTTGCAGGACTGGGTTCGGCAAGATGATTAGAAAGTATCTGCAGTAGCATTAACATTTTATCATTACTAATATTTAAAAAAAAAGTATATTAGTAACATTTTTGTATCCATACATTGTAATGCCATATTTGTATCTGCACCATGAAAAAAAAAGCTATTGAAAGCTTATTGGTTTATTCAGAATAAATGATGATGATGATGATGATGATGATTGTGTATGAGGATAGCAATAGGTGTTTTCAAAGTCCGTTTCAGTTCGTCTATATACACTGCAAGATATAGTATTCCTATTTTAAAGAACAAAACTTCTCATTTCAAGGAATACGGTCCTTAATTCTAGTAAACAAATACTTGTCCATGCTGTAACCCATAAGTTACTAAGCCAAGTATGGATATTGCAGTTGTTCCTCGACCGATCAAGTCTTATTTAAAGAAAATTGATGTTTGAAACAAGAAAAATATGATTGTGTAGGAAATATGTACCAAGACTATGTTGCTCTACTTCGAATTGCTGGTAACGCTGCTTCTGCTTCAGAAAATTTGTCAGGCCAACAAGTTTACTGAATAAAATGTTCACTTGTAGATAGTTTTGCAACTTTTACATAGTCTTAATTTCTTTAACTTCAGTAATGATTTATTTCAATTCTCAAATCTTTACATCAAAGTAAAATATGTAAAACAATCTCGAAATAAATTAAATATATTTAAAATAATTAAATGAAAATAAAGTCCGTGGC